>JAECUM010039638.1:0-34712 GCA_016617855.1 Megalonaias nervosa | reverse complement strand
CTATTTGAATGAATACATTTTACTATATGAGTAAAATACATCATTTGTACTATTTGAGTAAAACACATCATTCTTTTCGTCGTGTGAATTTACTGTAAATCATTAACCTTAGTCCTTTTTCTGTGTATGATCATTTATTTTTTGTATTCACATTTATGTTGCATTATTAGGTTCGTTCGAATTGTGTTAATTTTGTCCAATATATGGATCTCATACACGCACGTATCAATCATAATTCTTTTCTCATTCAAGTCATTCATCAATAAACATTGTATTCGTATCACCATCAAAAGTTTTCTGTTATAAATCCGCAATCCAACCCGATTATCTTGTTACAGCAGTTTTATAGTGATGTATAGCACTGGGACATCATGCCACAGACTTATAGCATCATGTCCCACCCGGTCACATTATCTCATCATTTTCAGTATTATTTTATTGGAATAGTGCAATAATTTCCTGTATTCAAACAAGTTCTCTCAAGGGGAATCGCTCCAGTCATCGGAAGAAGGCATAAAATCGTTATCGCTATCAAACAAATGATCCATTTCTCTCCTGACATTTATTGACTCTGATACAGAGTTTGATTTCAGTGCTAGCGGACCGGAAACACTGAAAACTTGCTTCTTCGGTGTAGTTGTTTCCTCGGGCTTTGGAGTCATCTGTTCGGACTTCACCTTGGCAGTAGATTTTTCTCTATCAATTGACTTCTTTTTTACTAATACATTAGCCCCTTTAGTAGATCTGATGCCTTTCTGGGATCCATTCGCTTTTGACTTTTGAGGGCTTCCTTTCGACTGAGTACTTGGTTTTTCGGTGATTGCAAATGGTTCCCATTTGCCATCAACACAAGAGATGAATTCTTTTGATTCCGTGATGGTCGATTGGTCTTTCTGGTTCTTAAACCTCTTCCTGGCTTTGTCAATCAGTGCACTGACCTCTTCTCTAGAGTCTTTCAAAATTTTGTACATTGATACTAGAGCATGTACCTCGTTATGTGGATTGTCAAACTCAGTCTTCACTGTGTTTTCTGCTTCTTCTAGTAAACAACTTAGTGAGAAGATCTTGTCCTTCTCTTCCATCGATAGCTTCTCCGTCTTGTTAAGTATATCCTTCTTTATATTTCTAAACTCCCTTTTCATACCTCTGTAAAATTTCTTAAACCTTGCTTCAGCTTTTTCAACATCTTGAAGGGCATGCTGAACATTTTTTTCCTCCATTTTTTCCCCTGTCATAAACAGACTTCTGACAGCATCCGTCATATTTTCCACTTCGTCCTTCAACAACGGAATAGCTTCTTCCACTGGAACTACTTTACAAGGTTCTTCTTTGTGGTGTTGAAACCCACAGTCGGCACATATCTTCTGATGATGGTGTGTGCAGAAATATTCCTCAATTTTCTTCGGATGGTTTGCACACAGCGTTAGCTGTTCATATTGGCTGAGGGAATGAATCTGATATAGCGCAAATTGGTCAGTGGGATAGGGGTAGTCCCTGTGGAGAAACGGATTAACTTTGGGAATGGAATGCATGGCTCTACATACAGGGCACTTGAAGGTTGGTTCCCCTACTTTCTCCACCTCAGCGATCAAACCAAGAATACAACCTTTGCAGAATGTGTGGCCACATGGTAATTTTCTTGGGTCTTCAAGAATCGAAAGATGTACCGCACAATTGAAATTCTCAAGCACGTTTTGAATCTCTCTGTTTACAAATGCCATTATGAGAGTTCTTTTATAATACACTGGATGTTTTTTTTTTCTTCAAGAAACACAACAGAAAGTAAATTTGAAGAAAAAAAAAAATGATTATCTTTTTTATATAATACACGGGATGTCCTCTTCATAATTTAAAATAACAGGAAAGTACTTTCCAGAACATCGTAGCTGCTAAGGAGAAATGACTGTGCATGTTCGTTTGCCACAAATTTATTGTATGGTCACTTCAAATAGTGTGGCATATACATGTGAACGTAACGTCTGATTAAGGGTAAAATGATCCCTTTTTCGTGCTTTCCTAGTCACGAAGCGTATCAATGAACACATATAAAATAATATTGTGAGTTATGTACAGGACAATTCTATAACAAAAGCCGTTATCTTACCTTATTATTCTCATTTGAATGAATGGGTTGGCCGAGAGTCCTAGCCAATTGTCTGAGACCCGTTATGCGTCACTCTAAAGTTTCAATTGCAGAAGATATAGTCCAGTAAAGTTACACACACACACACACACACACACACACACACACACACACACGTGTGTGTGTGTGTGTATGTGTGTGTGTGTGTACAAGTCTGCAAAGATATTAACAAACGATGTAATAGACCTTATAAAATGAATAATAGATGGGTCAACAATCTCTATTAATCTAAGGGCAAGTATGCAGGGATAATTCGGACTAAAGCGGCCATGCACTATGAGTTCCGTTCATGTACAGCTTTAACCCGAAACAGGGTGCTCCGTCGTAAATTCGAATCCGCTCACTAACAGAATCACATATGGAACAGTTACAATATACAGACTGTTACGAAGGATTCATGCAGCGCCATGGCAATTAACAGCCTTGGAAAAGTGATACCTTGATACAGGCTGGTTTGGACAGGATTCGAACTCGTTACCCGCTCGTTGAGAATCTGATGTAACGTATAAGCCATTGTTTGTAGGAAGGAATTATTATTACTGCTAAAATAATATGCATTAACAGAGTTTCGTTAGTGTAGGGTCCAAACAAAGTATTATTAGTCTCGATGTAATAGATTTTTTAAAAACCAACAGAAGATGTAACAAACAAATGGTTTGAAATACAAAAGTCATTGAAAGTGCAAAAAGTGCAACAATGACGTAGTTTTGATGTAGCAGAGTTAGGGGGTCTACTCTTGTCAAGATGCTTGAATTTTCATATGTGTTGATAAATAGGGTTCAAGATATTTCGATACAACATATGAACAGCCGAAAATATATGTCCCTAAAAATGAAATTTTTGATAACTATGGCCTGAGGTTTGGTATGGTTGAGCTTCTTTATATCTCTACCGTTCAAAGACCAGAAGAACTTATGCGATGGGCTTCGGTCCGTCATCCGTCCGTAAGCAATTGTTTGCTTTCACGACTGCTCGTAAACCAAGCTTCTCACAGCTCATACTCAAATCTTATGTCACTGCCATAAAGATGTTTTGACCCCTGGGACACAGAAATCTTAGCCTATCTTTTTCACACGCCAGGACGCGAGCACATTAACTGAAAATTACATATACTCTCTAATCACTGATTCAAATTCAAAAAAAAAAAGTCCGCTAAAGAAATAGACTGTGTAATACAACTCAGGTGCGCTTAATTGTGATCAAATCGGTATATTGTGACGTTATAACTCCCTGTACACTCTCGCCGAAACACATACAGACAACAACATCATAAGCTCATATTCTAAAGAATAAACAATGGCCTTTAAATCCATACCAAGAATGCCTAAATCTAACTCGTGTATCACCACCAAAAGGAGACAGGGAAAAAAATGCTCTAAAAATAAACTCGGACTACATTCGTGGGTACTGAACAGGAACTTTTAATTGCGATCTGTTTCCACATAATTTCATCCGGATGTATATTTCATCCTAAATGAAATGGTGCCCTACGCAGCAACCATCTTCGAAATATTATTGCAAGTCTTGAACGGATGCTCATATCGACATGGAGTTTTCACTCAAAGAAAACTTTTGACATCTAGTTGGTCCTAAATGAAAATGATGCCCATCTGACTTCTTGCACGGCCGCCACGGTGGCAATTATCATTAATCCTCTTAAATGGATGGCTGCAACGACATAAGGTTTTTATTAAAAGACCTTATGTGATGACTTCTTACGCTGCCCAGTTGGTATTATATTATAAACATGCAACGGGCTTTGTGAGTAGCTGAAATGGGATCCAGGATGCTGAAGGTGTAACAAATGAATACAAAAATGGAAGTCACTCAAGCGTGCATTCACGGGCAAAGTTTCATGTGCAAGTGAAATGGTGTCTATTATACTGAAGATGAATTGATAGCTGAAAACAAAAATGTCAGTTAAGCATGAAATAAGGTCATACTGACATACTTTTGATATGACTGAGTTACTCTTCTCCAGATGCAACCACATACCAATTTTCATGAATGTAGGTAAACTACGGCCCAAGGTAATACGAGTGTTATTTCAAATCGCTTAAATACAAGTCACTTATGCATGAACAGAGTGGTCTAAGATTGGATAAGATTTATTTAATTTTAGCATGATTTGAAACAATTCAACATAGACTAATGAGCTTTTACCGACATTACATACAACAAACGAGACATTACAACAAGCATTATTAGTAAGGCATTTAAACACATCGTAATACATAAATAGAGACTGGACAAAACACACAACGCATGTCTTACGACATGAACAAGCAAAGCGTTTTAAAAGGCAGTGAGTAAAAGTGAATTTAGTGTCTGGATAAATGTTATTAAAAAAAACCCCACAATTTAGGATTATACAAAATTAAAATTATTGGTCAAAAGTGAAATTTACAAAATGGTGAAACACAAAATTTGGACTAAAAAGCATGTTGCGATGAAGCTTACGCCTTACTTAAAAAGAAAAGAGCTAACAGCATTTGATTTGTACACAAGACAAGGACAGATAAACAACAAACGCGAACACAAACATTAGCTGTCATCATGGGAGGGGGTTTGTATCATGTGCATATATTACATTTACAGTGTTTACGAGTCCAGGATAGAATTGGAGATCTAAATGAATTAAAGTTCGATTGCTCTCTGAAGTGGTTTGGTAGCTTATTTCATAGAGTGGCAGCTGCATTATCAAAAATTTTGTTTCACAGATGTTGAGGTTTTAATCTTTGTGACACCTACAACACCTGAATATCAACAATTTTCTTTGTTGTGTCTAAAACATATTAAATTGTCCAAACATTTGGAAGCACGCTTATTCAGTACTTTGAAAGTCTCTAGAGCCATAACCCGAAGTCTGCGCACCTTTAGAGTTGCCATTTTTGCCAGAAATAAAAATTTATGATAGCTGCTTGTCCAATTTTGGTATGGACGAGTTACTCTTGTTGTCATGCATCCATGTGCTAATCTGAATCCAGTTGTTGTAAAATACCTGTAGTGTTTCCACTTGTTGTAAATGTACAACATCCTACATTGAAAGAAACTGAAAAGTTACCTTTTAGATCACATTTAGTGACCGCTTTCCAAAAGGGTGGAGTATGGGTCGTTTTCGTCATTCGATTGCTGAAGTGTTTACTGAATTTAGATAAATTTCAGCTCTCCAATTTCTTTTTTAAATTTTTTTTTTTATAAAATAAGAGTATCTTTCAATATTAGTCTTGAAAAATTCTCTGACAATACATTGTTGCAAAGTCCATAAATAATCTAACCCCACCCACATAAAATATTAAACAGCTGGTACATTATTAAGAAAACACTTACAGCATATGATTGATACATAATACCTAATTAAAATCTTTAAACACACACACACACACACACACACACACACACACACACACACACACACACACACACTGTATAATAAGGTAAAAAAGAAAAAGGAAGGCAATCATAAACACACTCCTTGAATCCTCTATTCCGAAAGACTAGAAAAAATTCATAAGAGGGTTACAACATTCAAGCTGGATTCCACTAAATATGACCACATCAAGGATTTCTATAACAAACTGAAATAAACAGTATCAATAAAAAAAAATCATTGCAATTAAGGTTTAGGTCCACACTTTGATCATTAACAACATGTATTTTGGCTATATGACATCAAATAAGCATAGCAAAAAAAACTATACATTATAATTACTTGTAACTGATAGCTGCACTAAGATATTACATTACAGCAACTGCTAATAGGTACAAAAGATTTTTAAAAAATTGCCACTCACACAAACCATTTATTCTTTGTTAGTTCTAAATCTTTACTAAAAATGTATAAATTCCAAAACATACATATTCATTTTTAAGTAGCCATCTTATACATGCAATGTAAAGTCGTGGTTGCCTCTGTAACATGTCCACTATCGTTTGCATATATTACTACAAATATGTGAAAATATCTGCATGTGCTCCGATATACATTTATAGAGTTTGTTTCAAAATAACCTTGAAATATAGTAAAGTTGTAAACACCAACATAAAAAAAAATTGTTTCTATTATAGGCTGACAGATCCAAGTTTATATTATTCAAAATGAACATCATAAACTCAGATCTCAGACAGCATTATGCAAAGGTCAATCTGGGCCTGTGGTAGTTGCAAATAGTGACAGCCTATCAAAAGGAAACAGGACACTGACTTGTACTCTTCCTTGTTGTAATCTTGACCTTGAAGCATGTGATATGACTGAACACACACGACATTGTCAAGTCAAGATTTGGTCAGAGCTTATTAAAATATCTTCACTGGTTCAAAAGTTTAATACATACCTCCTTAGTCATACATAGCTGATCTGGTGTTTGGTACAGATGTTCAACATCTGTATTTCTGTATTTATTCAACCAGACTGGTACTATTTAGATGCTTCCACACATGACCATCACTGTTGTCAATATTTTCAGAATTATGCACAAAATTATAAGTGCATGTGCATGTGTGTGTCAGGTTGAGTTTTTATCCTTGCTGTGACCTTGACCTTGAGGAATAGGGTATGACTGAAATGTGGCTATGATACATGAAACACCATTTAGGTATTACACACACACACACACACACACACACACACACACACACACAGAGTTTCATTAAAATCATTAAAATAACTTCATTTATTCAAAGGTTATACTCTAAACAAGGATGCAAGTCAATGAATTACATTTTGCTATTGTGACATTGACACTGAGGCAAAGGGTATGACTATAGTGCTCAATATAGTCTGGCCATAATGTATACCTGCACAAAGTTTCATGAAAATCTCTCCAACCATTTAAACACACACACACACACACACACACACACACACACACACACAGAGAGTTTCATTAAAATCATTAAAATAACTTCATTTATTCAAAGGTTATACTCTAAACAAGGATGCAAGTCAATGAATTACATTTTGCTATTGTGACATTGACACTGAGGCAAAGGGTATGACTATAGTGTCAATATAGTCTGGCCATAATGTATACCTGCACAAAGTTTCATGAAAATCTCTCCAACCATTACAAAGTTATGGGCTGAACAAGCAAATATTAATGGACAGACAGACATATTGATATAATATGCTGATTTTTAAAATGTGGCTTTACAGCAGGTCCTAATAGACATTTTGCATGAACTTCAAGGTCACTCTGGTCATGCCATTGCCATGATGCGAGGTATTTATTGTAAGGTGGTCCACTGTGGAGGTATTTCTTGTATTAGGACATTTTTAATTGATCATTTTGCTACACCAAAAGACTACAGCTATGTCCAAACAGGAATTTTCTTTCATACACAAACTTAAAAGAGAATAAGAAAATTACCCCAATTCTTTAACAAACGTGTATATCCAACTATTTCAAAGGAATATGAACGAACTTGGCAACATTAAAATCAGACTGATATAGCAAATGTACAGCTTAATATACTCAGATACAATACTGGTACTTGGAGGCATTGCAATATCATATACACAATGATATTAAAAATGACACTGGTAAAATAGACAATGAAATTTCATACAAACTCTTAACATTTGAGCATTAATAGCATTCACAAAAATGTTCTTATTTACAGCAGATTTATTCTGTAAATGACCTGTCACATTTCATCCCTGATGCACTCAAGGACTCATATATGAACCCATATGGTATTTCAACTCTATTTCATTATTTTATTGTAAATAACTTCTAAAAAATCAATATTACATTTCATAACATTTGTGATAAATGCATGTAATTGGAATAGAACATGTGTATGCTATTCTACTTGGTTCCCATAAAATTAATTTTTACCTGTAAGTTTCCTATATGACACATTGATTAGTTTAGTCACCTTGGATTAAGTCACTCATTAGTATTTACAAATTAGTAGGTGATCTATAAGTCAATTTCTGACCAATAGGTGACCTATAGGCATCGGTCAAAGACTGTCCCATAGATGCCTGTAAGAGAACCACAGACCATCTACAAGTGACTATATATGAAACAGATTTGCTGTGAGTCTGCTGTGAACAAAAGAAAAAAGTCACTAATTGCTATGACTTTCACATTAACAAAAACACTTCATTTTTTTCCAACAATGATCATCTTCCAAGGCAACAAGAACTAGACTACAATTAAAAACATCTGATAATGATACTCTCACAGGCCTAGATTGCTTGCCACAATGATAGTTATAGTCATGAAATGTTACAGATATTTACAGGTTTTAAAAGGTAAAATTTTATCTTCAAATTATTTGTTCTTTTCAGAGGCTTTTTACTTTCTTGTATTTTCTTCCTCTGCAATTTTCTGATATCACTGTACTTTTTACTTATTATTTTGCTGTTTTTAAGTTCTCTGCTGTTAACACCATTAAAATTTTAAAGTAGGTCTTATTTCTTGGCCTTTATTGTGTGATTATAAATAACACAATGAAATACCATGAAAAAAGCATGAACACCAGTTAATGATCAAAATGGGCAATTTAACATTAATGTTTAGTTAAAATGGTATTTCATATTAATACCTATGATCAAACCATGCAACACCATGTCTTGAAATATAATGGAATACAAGTTCTTTTAAGAGACTGATGCTCTTCTGACTGGAAGGAATGTCCATGAACCTACGATAAGATCATTTCTTCTTTTTTAAAAGCCGAGTTGTGAAAATAAGATATTCTTTAACAGTAACAAAATATTTAAACAGACCATCCATTCAGGAGTAGTAATCAGAATTTCAAGATAATCATGTTTAAATCAGGTAAACAATGATGGTTTATTTTATCACCTGACACTGAAGAACATGATAATCACACCTTCTTCATAACTGTTATTAAAGTTAGAATCAAAGGTTTCCAGTTCAATGCAATTAAAACATAAAATGAAACATTTTTTTAAAAAATTTCTTTGATCAGATTGTGTTGAAAGCTGTTTCATTAATGCAGGGTTATGTGAGCAAACAGATGTCATCACCAGCAACAGTGACGATAATGATGATAATGTACCCCTTGCTACAGTGTGTGATGCATTACATATACTTGGAACCACTCTGGTGGCCTAGTGGTTAGAGCGTCCACCTCGGATGTGGGAGGTCGCGGGTTCAAACCCCGGCCGGGTCATACCAAAGACTTTAAAAAATGGTACTAACAGCTGCCTCGCTTGGCGCTCAGCATTAAGAGGTTAGTGTTAGAACTGGTCGGCCTGGTGTCAGGATAATGTGACTGGGTGGGACATCATGCCACATGTCTGCGGCATGATGCCCCAGTGCTAGACATCACTATAAACTGTCACACTGCAGACATCGTAGCGATATGACTGAAAAATTGTTAAAGCTATGTTAAAAATCGAAATCACACACATACATATACTTGGTTCTAATAAGGAGGATGTTGACTTCTTAGATTGCTAATTCAGATAGTGACACTAATACATCTGTGATACCACCAATTAAGGATATTGTTTGTGAAATTAATGATTGCCAGGAAGCAACCAATGTTTCTGATACTGAAAGTAATGAGGACAAATGATGGCTCAGTACTGGCTGTTGCACCAAGAACTAGTGTGATTCTAGATGGCACAGTGGACATCAAACTGTACCTACAAGCTCAGTGACACACCTCATATTCCTTATGTAAAACTTTTTTAAAAATCTCTGATTAATATAAAACAGATGGCTACTGACACTTTCTTTCCATCCAAATAAATAATGGACTAATTTACTAGTTCTAAAGTTACTGAACACAATTCCTTTCACATGGGATTGATTTTTATGTTTCACTAGCTGGAATCTGTGCATGCTTGTTGACATTTTAATTGGAAGGTATAACTTACTCAAATATTGATTTTCTTCCATCATAACATGGATGTATACAAATGTATGCTGTCTGAAAATTTTATTACCATTTGATAGGAGTTCAAATAGATTTTTCTGACAGAAATCGTATCAGTATAAATTGTTTGCAACATGCATGTCAACATCATCATCATATACATACACATTTTGAAAATAAAACAGTGAATTTGGATACATTTCTCATTTATAACATTAAAAAATCAGTCTGTGAAACATAAATATATATATATATATATATATATATATATATATATATATATATATATATATATATATATATATATATATATCAATCAGGGCTGGTGCAGGGAGCCATTCTCAGAGGGGCACCAAATTGGAAAAGGGGCACAAAAATCAAATAAGGGAGCTAAAATGAAACAAAACCTTTGTTGTGTTTTCATATGAAATTTTTTTTTATTTGGTCATAACTTCCATCAATTTGTCATGAGATATTTTATCAGCAAATATCTGAGTGATGGGGGTATGTGGATGGGGCAAATGTCTGTTTTGCACAGGGCACTGTATTTAAATTTATTATGTTTTTTATTATGTATTAAATTTAAAGGTTTAATTCCTGTAGAAATAGCCATGTAAAGTTTTGCAAACAATGGTTTTTCTGTTTTGTTTGTCAGGCTAGTTAGATACTAGTTTTGCACTGTTTTGTTGTCAGTTTATTGCATATATATATATATATATATATATATATATATATATATATATATATATATATATATATATATATATATATTAACTGAATCTCAAAAGAGAATAAAACTACATTAAAGAAAAATACGGATTTAAATAAGCCTAATCCTACCTTTTCTCTTAATTTAAGTTTTTTAAAGTTACGAAAGCAATGTCACAGTGCATGATATATTACAATCAAACACAGTTCTATAATAGGAACCTGCCAATACTGACCAAGTTCTCTGCATGATTCATGTCTTCTCCCATTCAAAGCCAACATTTTTGGTTATGAGATTAGTTCTTTTGTTGCTGGTTCAAAACTTCAAAAAAACTTTCAAACTGGAGTGCATACAGTGGGGAAATTTTACCATTTTTCACTAACAAGTTCAATGGAAGCACCCAATTCAAAATATCACATTATGGAAACATTTGGAGCACCTTGTCACTAATCACTGTATTAATGAAAGGGGAATAATTTGATGCCCTGTGCATGGTACTGATCCAGAAAAGTAATTTAGTCACATTCCAAATTTTTTTTTAAATTATGGGGGGAGGAGAGGGGAAGGTTAAATTATTTTAATTATGTTATACTTACCTATTGCTATTGCCTTAATTTCCTCTACCAACACCATGCAAGTCCCCTCATCCATGCTCACAATTCCATTCAATGAAAGTTCTGAAAACCTAAAACTGAAAAAATACAGACCTGTCCAACTCACATCATACACATGTGGAATATGCCTCCTCTTTAACTTGGACCCCGACTTCACTTCTGACATCTGAGCAGGATAGGAGGAGGGAATCTTGGAATGGTGACAGGTAAGCATTACATAATTAAAATTATGGTAGTTTTACTCTCCCCTCCCCTTAAAAAAAGCCATACTACATTTTAATAGCAGTAATGCATTACCTGTCATTACTGGCCCATTAGTTTGGAGGGAGCTGATGGCCTCTAGAAACAAAAGCTGATGTACTTACCCTTACCATACTGTAGGCAGCCCAATGAGAAATTGCCTTCACTCTGGTGCAACAGATATCAAAGGTAAAAGGAGGAGAAAGTTGGGTGTAACTGCCATAATGCGGCTCTCACAACATTGTCCAGTGAAGAATGATTAAGATGGGACTAGTAAGTGGCAACAGCCTTGACTTCATGGGCTTTAATTCTCATGAAGGGACTAGTAAGTGGCAACAGCCTTGACTTCATGGGCTTTAATTCTCATGAAGGGACTAGTAAGTGGCAACAGCCTTGACTTCATGGGCTTTAATTCTCATGAAGGGACTAGTAAGTGGCAACAGCCTTGACTTCATGGGCTTTAATTCTCATGAAGGGACTAGTAAGTGGCAACAGCCTTGACTTCATGGGCTTTAATTCTCATGAAGGAAATTTCCCTCTCAGTAAGGGATTAATAAGCTCTATAGCAAAGACAATCCACCTAGAAATAGTGGTGGATGTGAATGTAATAGGCAGACTGAGATACTCCCAGGACAAATTCAAATTCGGTTTGGGCAGGCTCAAGTTTCCAAAGTACTTACCCATGGGCAGGTCCAAAAGGTTAAGAGTGAGAAAGGGGTCATGTTTCATCATAAAGCTTTATGTTCTGCATTATTTGTACCCAGTGATCTCACCATAATACACATATCAGCACATTATTTTGTGTCATTATGTACTGCATTCTTCTGTTACATATATGGTTACAGTTTCTTTCATCTGTCATACGGCATTTCAAATCTTGTAGTCCGTATCAAAGTAATTTTTCAAATTTTATTGTGCAAACGTGATAAAATGAATATTTACTATTTACAGCAAGTGTTGACAAATAAGGAATAAAAAAATTTATGTTTTAACTTATCAGTTACATTTTAGTCATAATATTTGTACGTATCTGGGATTCACCGACTTTAAGGTCCTAACTTAGCCTTGGGCAGTTTATGAGCTTGCAAACGAGCTTGCAAACTGTAATCAATCGGCTTGTCTAATTTTGCATGTTGCTGATTTTAAGGTGAGCAGGTGTTAATTGTTAATGATGTAACTTATAAGATTTATTTGACAGGTGTGTTTGAAAATAAAAAGAACTAGTCTCTAACAATTAACCACCAAGGGGATTTTGTTCAAAGCATGATCGATGTACTGAAAATATAGCACCAACCAAAAGTGTTTATGATCTGTTATTAACATAATAATTACTGGTTACTGATACAAACTTACCGCTTGGCAAACAATTAAATGTAACAATTAGTGCTTTCAATCTCAAAAGTTGGCTTGTCAAATATCTGCATGTATGTCACTGATTCAATGATGACTAGTGGGTAATTGTTAAGTAAATGGATGAAAATAAGTGTTCATAAATCATTCTATTGTAAGTATAAATTAATCATTATCAGTAGTCTAATTTTCCTTATTGTTGATGAGTCTACTATTGTATACAGGAAAAAAGGAAATGATGAAGTTTCTAGCCCTAATGATCCCGTTTCAACAAAAAATAACCACTCTGATGCTACAAAAGCTTAGGAAAGTTCAAATCATCATGGAATAATGAGTATCTCTGGATAGAATATTGTTATTGGTTATTTGATCTTTTGATATCCATCAATAAGGTCGTGCACAAAAGATCGCCAAACAAAAGTTCAACAGACTAATAAGATCGCCGCATATAAGATCGAAAAAACATTAATTTATATGTGAAATTTAGTGAACAGTGAGTACAGATGAAAGAAATAAAATAAGCTTTTCTGTGTATAGTAATTGGCTTCACATCTCTCACTTAAATGCATCCATGCGCATAATCTTCTCTCATTTGAGTAAAGATTAAACAAATAAATGAAGCTGGAACAATATGTTGCTGGACAGCAACCTCCACCAGCAGAACGGGTATACAAAGACACCGCCAATAGGATCAAAACTATTGTAGCTGACTATGGGCGTTGACCAATTACCAATTATCTCCATGGTATTGCTTATAACTTGAGTTTGAAAAACTAACTACAAACATTTTAGTTTCAAATTTTTAGCGTAAACTTTGGCATAATATTTACTATCATTACAATAATTGTGTTTATTATGTCTACAAATTAGCTATTGTTCTATTTCTCTTCTGACATTACCAAGATTAATTAAAACAATTTTTTAATAATTACAGTAATATTTTTTTAAATATTTGATATAATATATAAGAATTCGATATATATAGATATTATCAGTATTCATATAATTATTAAAGTGTGCTGGGCGATCATATATGCGGCGATCTTATTAGCATGTCAGTCTTTTGTTCGGCGACATTTTGTGCGCGACCTTTTGAAGCATGATCTTTTGTGTGCAACCTTATTGACCTAAACCAATTTTTTAACTTGAAGGCTTGTTGGTTTTCTTATGCTCATTTTGGGATATTATATTTGGGGCAAGCTCAGATTTCCCAAGGGAATGTTAAATTTCCCAGTCTGCTTAAGCTTTTATAAAATTTTGTAAATTACCATCTTCCATCTCCCTTCAAAGCTGCCAAACCAAATAGAAATGTAAAGACTTAATTGGGCTGCGAAACCTGTCTTGGTCATCCCCAGCACAGATACAACAGAGAATGGGGATCTCAATACAGTGTGGAGTTACCAAAGGAAGCTGGTTCTTGCAGGAAACCCAGGTTCAATAAGGAGAGAATCTGACTTGGAATTATGGATCAACCATAAACAACCTTTTTTTCTAGAGACAAGGCATGAAGCTCACTCCTCCTCATAGATACTATGCAGAGCAGGAATAGTTTGAAGGGTAGATTTTCAAATGAAGTTCCACTCAACATTTGTAAGAGGGTTTTGACCAAGCACACAAAATATATGTGAGATTCTATTTTGGTATCAGCAATATAACAGTTTTGGCAGCTCAAATACTTGATATGATTGGAAAGATGACTGTCCAAACCAAAAGATGGACCTATACAGAACATGAGCATGTTAAGCAGGGCTGCCCTATAGTCTTAGGTCATGGAGGCTCAACATTCTCTCCCCTCAGAAAGGAAAAGAATGTATCTGTTTTATGGCACTTCAGCACAAAAGTGGCTATGTTGTTACAAAAAAAAAGTCAAGTTTGAAAAATTGGTGAACTGTATTGCACAAACGGTTAGAAACATAAACCCTTCCAAATAAATATCAACATTATACACAAAATAAAATATTGCCACAGAAAAATTAAAAATTCTGTAAGATATATACGCCATATATATATATATATATATATATATATATATATATATATATATATATATATATATATATATATATATACTGTATATATATAAAAGTAACTTACATAAAAACCTTAACATTAAAATTTGTTGTACAAACCGCATTCCCTAAAAAGTTCTATATTTTCTCACGTTGTGCATCCTTCTACAGTTTCTTCAAGCAGTTCACATCAAAATACTTGTGTCTCACAGGGTGGAAATCTAGTCTGCCACTGCACTTAAAGGGGGTAAGCTAGAATCAATGCATTTCCTACTGCACCAATGACACAAGATTCTCCACTTTGCATCATAAACTGTGGAAGTGAACTGCCTCTTATCCACAGCAATGAAACTTGCAACTTTGCTTGAAAGCATGAAGGTGGAGAATCTGTGGGCAGCTGTGAGGCAGAGACCTGCTGTGATGCGACAGCAGGTTCCTCCTTAGTGGTAATCTCCTGGGCTCATATACCAACCAGCTGTGGAGATCACTGAACCACAACCACTGAGGTGAAGCTACCAGAATGAACCAAACTGGTGATCTTGACTTGGTGGAGCACCTGCATAATCAGTCTGATGGGTGTGAAACCATAAATGAACAGATGAGCCCACTTTAAACTGAAGGCATCCACTGCCCATGCCTTTTGATTTTGGGACTGGGGAGACATAAAAGGGGAACTTGATGTTAAATCTTGTTGTAAACAAGTCCACCTGGGGTCTCCCTCAATAGTGCCATAAGAACCACATGGCCCTTTCTGGTCAGCCTATCCTCCAAGATATTCCTCTTTCCATGAATATGGCAGACTCCAAGCATGATTTCCTCCAAGGCAGCCCAAGAGAGGTTGTTCCAAACTTCCTCACAAAGAGGGGCACATGTACCTCATCTTGTCTGGCACACTATTACCAACATGTTGTCATTAGAAATCATCATACTAGAATCCTGCATGGCTAAAAATACTGCAAGCATTTCCAAGTTGCTGATGTGAACAGTATCTTCTATCCAGAACCACAAACCCTTAAGAATGACCCCTTCTGGCTGTAAGTGAGCATCCCAACCTATATTTGATCCACTGATATACAGACTGGAGTTGGATTTTGTAGGCATGAATTGGGACTTCCATCAAAAACCCTTCTTGAATGGACCATCAACTCAAGTGAAGATGAAAATCAGAACCCAGAGAGATCTGAGCTAATAAAGGATCCTTGTGCAATTTCCAGTTTGCCACAAGAAGAAGCTGGAGAGGGGCAAGTTAAGTCTTCAAAGGGCAACCATGCCATCTGTAGAGTTGATAAAGGATCCTTGTGCAGTTTCTAATTTGCCACAATGAGATACTGGAGAGGTGCAAATAAAGTCTTCCTAGGGGAACCATGTCCTTTGCTGAGTTCGTGGTCTTCAGGAGTAAAAGGTATAGGCAGGCCAATGAGGACTTGACTTGGATCACCAACAAATGTAAAACAGGATTCCATCTATCCTGTCAAGTGAAACATGAACTGCCTGGGCAGATGAGGAAGTTCATCACCATGTAAACAAAATCCTGAGAAGAGATTACTTTCGGTTTCTGAAGGTTTGGAATATGCCCTAGCCAGGTCACAGTACATCAACATAGGGAAAGATCTTGCAGAAGGGACTCTCTGAGGACATTGTGCCTCAACCAGTTATTTAAGTACTGGAGGAGGATGATCCCTAGCAGATATAGGTGGAGTGGAACTACTCACCATCACCTCTGGTAATAGCTCAAGGGGTGGGGGGGCCAGATGTTAGGCTAAATGGCAGAGCTCAAAACTGAAAAACCTCCTGCTTCAGGGATATAAAGGTATGCACCCTGAAAGTAATTGGAGACCAGCCAGTCACCAAGCCATATGGCATTCCTGACTGAGGCAACAGTCTCCATCTTGAATTGCTCTTCCTTCAGGAATATCATCATCATCATCAATCCATTAACCCAAGAGATCGCTGGGGCACCACAGCTGACTTTACAACCAATTCTCTCCATCTTTCCCTGTTCTCTACTGCCCTTTGGGAATCTCCAAATCCCATGCCTGTCCACTCATTAATGTTGTCTTCCCACCTCTTTTTCTGTCTGCCTCTTCTTCTGCACCCTCACACTGTACCTTGCAAGATTGTTTTTGCAGTCCAGATAATCTTGAGACATGACCATACCACTTCAGTTTGTGCTTTTTTTACAGTAGTCAAGAGGTCTTCATAGGATCCGATGGCTCATTGGATCCTGTTGTGAACTTCTTCGTTGGTTACATGGTCAATGTATGAGATGCCCAAGATCTTGTGGTCGCATCTCATTTCAAAGGTCTGAATCCTTCTTTGTTGATCTGATGTGAGCATCCATGTTTCACAAGCATACAGAAAGACTGATATGACAACTGAGTGCATCAGCCTTATTTTGGAACCAAAAGCAATGTTGGTATCTTTCCATATTGGTCTCAACCTTGTTACTGCTGCTGTTGTCTGGGCAATCCTGCAAAGTAGTTCTGGTTTGGAGCCCTCATCTGTGATGATTGATCCCAAGATCTTGAAGCTTGTGACTCTTTCAGGAATATGTTCAAGGCAGAAAGATTAATTATAAGCTAAAACTACTTCTGTGGACACTAGGAAAATCTGGGAGCAGAAAGCCAGAAACTGGTCTTTTTCCACCCTCTCTACTGCACCATTCTGCAGAATCAAGTGTAGCTCTTCCCTTAAATGAAGCAGCTTGGGTGGCTGGTGAATGACGATGGGGGGGGGGCCAGTGAAAAGAGATGTTCCCAGAAATGACGCGCATAGCAATCCATTAAGGCAGAAAGGATCCACACATCTTCCATGCTGCCTGATGAGACCCCTATAAAGAGGGCTAGCCAAAAGCTCAAGGGAATGATGGTAAGAGATATATATGGTAAGAGAAGGGGCAAGTCACTAGGGCCTACCCCCACTGGAAAATGGGACGAGTCCACAAACTTCCTCCCTTGGGAGGTTTGAAATGGGGTTGCTTCTGTGATGGATGGGGCTAGGGGCTACCCACTCTTGAAAACACTTGGCAGAAGGACCAAATGGAAAGTCCAGAAGAACAGCTGAGCATCCTTTGGGGTTTGCCTCAAATGGCCAGGAGTTGCTGTGAGGGACTGGTGTTATTGATCCCTCATATCCTAAGATGCCAATGAGGGAATGAGACCCCCAAAGAACATCCCTGCCTCCAGAAGGTTCTTATAGTGGTCTATCCAGAACTTCTAAGTATCTAGAGCAACATCCCACTGAGGTGGAGCAACTTTGCCAATAGTGTCATGAATATGGTCAAGACATTCCTCAATGTCTTTGCAACAGACTCCATTAAGTGCTGAAGCACCACAGGAAACAAAGTTTCCTCTCCAGAAGATTAAAGGTGGCTACCCAAAAACATTGGCATGTGAGGCTATGGTTACAAGCATATAAGCCTAAAGCTCCAGCTCCTCCTGAGTCTCGACTGAGAGGCAAACCAAGGTCCCTGCCAAAATGCCCACTTGTGACACAACAAAGTCCATGGGAGGTGGCTTTAGAGGCCAAATTAAGCAGGAGAGTGAACTCTACAGCTAGATGCTGACACCAAGAATAACAGTGGTGGTGGTGGCGGGGAAATCAGACCACACATTATGTTGATGGCAAACTATTGGCCACTAGAAAACCTTTGGTAAGGCTTCCATACTATTACAGAATGAGGAAGCAGATGCAAATCTGCGTGTAATGCTGCCCTTTAGAGAATTTTCTTGTCCTTCAAGCCTAAAGGCTTTGGATACAAGTCTGGGGGAGAATGTGGTAAACCTCATTTAATGCCTTATCAATCATCCCAATTTGTTCCTCCTCCAATCCCAAGGCTAAAAGGTGAGAGGTGTCAAGAGACCTGAATGGAGGAGAGGTACAGTCTTAGCCAGTTCCTCATCAAATTCATCAGTCTACCAGCACAAAAATGATATCATCATCCTGTGCTTGCTCTTTAGGGATGTAGGGCTTTCCATTCAAACAGTCTCTCTGTTGAAAGGATATTTGGGCATGACAGTATCTACATCCTTCAACTCCTCAAGGGAACTGATGAAAGTACACTTGCAAGCTGGTCTTTTTGGAGGATGAGAACACCCCTCTTCCCTTCTAGGACCTCTTTTTGTTTAGCTTCACTTGAACAGATTACAGCAGTTCCATGTCCTGCAATATCCAATCTGCTCTGATGCCAAGGCATAAGCATCTATGGTGAAAAGATGGGAAAGAAAAATTCACTTCCACACATACCATAGGGATTTAAAGCGAGTATAGGGAAAGGGGATGCCAATCTGGTCTCCTTCCCTATTTGGAAGAGTACAAACGGACTCCCTGTCCACATCAGGATTGCTCAGTAACATAGAGACAGTGCTTTTTGTCCTTTGGGGAGGTCCCATAATTAATTCCTATTTGGCACTGACAGAATGATCATCAGGGATCTCTGGGTCTTATTCTGAGTCCTGCATAACTTCCTACTGGGGAAGTACTTTTCTCTAACAGAGAAAAGATCCCATAACCTCCAGAGATAAAAAAGTCTTATTCCAAGTTCCACAGGACTCTAAACATTCATGCCTCACCAAGGCATTACTTATCTCTACAATAAAGAAAGATTCCATACTCTCCTGGGAATGAGGAGTCTTATTACGAGTCCCAGAGGATTCTGAACATTCCTGCCCCAGGAAGGACGAACTTTTTGCTAACAATGAGAAAGATCCCATACCCTAAAAGTATCAAGGAGATTAAGATCTCATCCTCCTGGGACTGATGAACAAAGAAAACGAAGGACATTTCTTCCTCCCCTTATTAGCACACTGACTCTCTGCAAGGTCCTATATTTGATCAGCCCACAAAAAGCAAAACAGGACTGTCTATGTATGCACATTTAGTACATGCTAAACAGATGGGATGGTTATCCCCAGTGTCTTTTGCAGACCCAAATTTCACTCCACCCTGCAACATTCAACTCTGAAATGAAAATATATTTTAAAAAATTCTAATCAGAATATGTAATGTGAAGCAAGTAATTCTACAAATATTCAAATGAAAAAATTTGATGACGAGGAAATAAAAATTCCAGAACAACAAAAGGGTAACAATACATATCCTAAGCAACAGTTTATTAATGGACTGCCCAAGCAAAAACTTATAAAATAAAATTCCAGAACTAAATCAACGGGGAAATTATTCACCCTATCATTGGATAAGGGCAATGGGATAAAGTGAAATGGGCACTGTTTGATTAGCATGGTGCCAAATAAAACCCATCAAAACTAATAAGACAGCTAGAACAACATTAAAAATTTGCAAAGACAGAGGAAATTACCATTGAATGAATATGAATAATAAACTTTAATGCCAAAACACATCTTTTGAACAAAGACTTTCTGTGAGCAAATTTGCACATACATAAGCATACAAAACTTCCAAAAAAAAGAAGAGTATTCCAAATGGGTGTATAATATGGAGTCAGACTGGGTTTGTGCTTTTCTGTTTAGGTTCCCAGAACTTTCCATCTAACTGGAGGATGTAATTGCAAGCTTGGACAAAGACTTGCATCCTAGAACACGTAAGCAAGGCAATAGTGATGCTATTGTGTTAGTAATATTAAACTGATAAACTAATAAACACAGAGATAAAATGGTTCATATATCTGTACTTTCTTTCTGAAGAAACAAGTTTTTAAAAGAATCAAAAGATATTTCTATGTAATTTCCATGAAATAAATCATGGATTAAACTTAGATGGATGTCTCTTTACTTTATTAATTTGACCATAAATAATGTTTCATAATGAAGTACAGGGGTTATTAGGCTCACACAGTCTACAATATGATTTTAAAATAATAACATAAATATTATTTGATTGATAGATGATAAGAAACATGGTACCAGTAAGTAGTACATTAAAAGTTTCAAGAGTGCTCCAATGCTAAACTTAGGTTTAGAATTTGCAAAAACACTGAAACACCAAAAAAATGCATTGTATTTAAACCAAAAAAGAAAAGGCAAGTGTGGATGGACTGAAATCAGGCAAGGCAAAGTAAACTTTAATTTTTGGGCTTGTTTAAAAGAAATGACAAAACCCGAGGTCAACTATTTTGTCCCAACTGCCCCATAGTGTGGACCCTCTGTGTGTGTGTGTGTGTGTGTGTGTGTGTGTGTGTGTGTGTGTGTGTGTGTGTGTGTGTGTGTGTGTGTGTGTGTGTGTGTGTGTGTGTGTGATTCACTTTCTATCTGCATTTTTGTCTTATTTTTATACATATTTTTCCAGGTATCTTTTGCATATTCTGCTGTGCTTTCTGATTCATTTATAGTTCTACAAAGATAACTTACATTCTGACAACCACTCAAAATTACTCACAATTTGCAAAAAGGTATCCTGCATTAGTGAGATTTTATATTTTACTTCACAAAATAAACCTAAATAAAACTTGTAAATTCAAATATTGTACATGCTAGTATAAGCTGAATCCAACTGCATACTGCACACACCCAGAAATCTGGGTCTATGCAGTTGGTTAGAAGTAATCAGCAGAACAAATAACACAGACCCAGATCAGCTGGCACATTATGCAATGACAGAGCAGGGTCTCTGCTGTTTGCAGTTGGACTCGACTTATAAGCAAGAATATATGGTGCATGTCATAAATCACACTTTTACAACTTCTCTTTGGTGTTGTTGTGCAGCCTGACCACTGCATGTCATGATATAAATGTAATATAGTTATTAACATAGTCAAAACTATATTATGTACAAGTAAAATTAAGTTGAAATAAAAATAGCATCACCAAAAAACACCCCACAAACTAGCTTAGGATATTTTGTTTGTCATTGTTTTGTTGTACCTTTTATACTGGATGACTGTGGGCAAATATTTTATAAATATACATTATCAAGCAATAAAAAAAACAGTTAAAAAAGTAAAACTAAAGGTCTTTAGCAGAAAAAAGGATTCTTTATATGAATTAAAGACAAAAATACATACAATTATCTAAAAAATTTTAGATTAAAATACAAAGGATTTTAAGTGTTCAAAACTTACTACTAAAAGGAGAGATAAGGAAAAAAATATCAATAAAGCTTTTAAAATATACATAAATTAAAAATTCTGCCTGTTAATATTGCATTTAACTAAATTAAATAATTGTAATATATCTTCAACACAATAATGGTTACACCACTTTAAATAGAAGACAGAGTGTAGTCACCAAAGCAGATGATTGGAATGGTTAGTAAACAAATTCAGCATATGTTTGTCCTCACCTACCATGGTGAAGTTATAAAAGTTGACAATCATGAAATATGACTGACGTTTAAGAGAGAGCTATAAAGTTACTGGGCAGGAATCAAATGTAACTAAATTTCATTCCCCTAAGTGCTGAAAAAGGGTACAAAAATGATAAGTGACCTTGACCTTATCAATAAAATCTTGACAGTGATACATGAAATGCCACTAAACTGAGACATTTATGTGTACCAATGTTCATCCCTGCACCTCAAACAGTTTTTATGATAAAATAGAAAATAAAAACTTTAAAATATTGACCAGTGACCTTGACCTTGAGGATAAGACTTCAAATGTACAATGCAACACATCTTCTAGTGACAAATATAAATACAACAGGCTTGATCCATTTATTTTAAACAGCTGTTAAGTTAGAAAGCAGAAGGGTAAATGTTATTGAAACATAGACTATTGACCTGTGACATAAAACTTTAAAGATATGACCTCCAATGTGGTATGTTGTATAACTTTTAGTGATGATTTGAAGCTGTAATAAGTTTAATCCCTTAATCTTTAATGGCTCTGAAGTTGTAGAGCAGAAGGAAAAGTGCATGATAGAAAATGTAAACTAAGCCACGACTTTGACCTTGAAGATAAGACCACAAATGTGGCACATATCATACCTGCCAACATTGATGTATTAGAATACCAAGTTTCATACCTAATTTCAAATGGCTTTAAAGTCAAAATAGTGCAAGGGAAAGTGTGAGGTATGGAATGAGGCCCAGATAGTATGCCTCCTGCCTTTTCAAAGACTGGGTAGTGCAAGGGAAAGTGAGGTATGGAATGAGGCCCAGATACTATGTCTCCCGCCTTTTCAAAGATTGGGACAATAAGTTCACATATTTATGACAGTGATGCATGGACCATATATGTGCAGACTGGAGAGAAAATGATGCATAATAAACACTGTGACTACACTGTGACTTTACATGCAACGTTTCTGGGAATCAGACTTCTATAAACCATATTATATTAACAGATTAATGATATATACCAAACCCAAAACAACTTTTGATGTTGCAAAGTTGCCAGTGTTTGGTTTAGTTCAACAACATATTCCCAATGAGCAATGACACATTAATATTAGTACCAATATAGAATGACATGTTAATACTAGTATCTATATAGAATGTCATGTTAATACAATCATCAATATAGAATGATACAATGACATGTTAATATTAATATCTACTGAGCATGACAGGTTATTACTAGTATATATACAGAATGACATTTTAATACTAGTATCTATCCAGAATGGCATGTTAATACTAGTTTCTATAAAGAATGACATGCTAATACTAGTTTCTATACAGAATGACATGTTAATACTAGTTTCTATACAGAATGACATGTTAATACTAGTATCTTGTAGAATGGCATGTCAATGATAGTTTCTACGCAGAATGACATGCTAATACTAGTTTCTAGACAGAATGATGTTAATACAGGTATCTCTAAAGAATGACATGTTAATACTAGTATCTATGCAGAATGACATGTTAAAACTAGTATCTGTCCTAAATGACATTAATACTAGTAACTATCCTGAATGACATGCTAATAATAGTTCTATACAGAATGACATGTCAATACTAGTTTCTATAGAGAATGACATGTTAATATTAGTATACATACAGAATGACATGTTAATATCAAAACATAAACAAAATGGCATGTTAATACTAGTATCTATCCTGAATCACATCTTAATACTAGTTTCTATCCAGAGTAGCATGTTAATACTAGTTTCTATACAAACATTTTAGTGCTAGTATCTATACAGAATGACATGTCAATACCACTATATATATATATATACAGAATGACATGTCGATATCAGTATATATATATATATATATATATATATATATATATATATATATATATATATATATATACACACACACACACACACACAAAGAATGACATGTTAAAACTAGGTTCAATACAGAATGACCTGTTAATACTAGTTCCTATGAATAATGACATGTTAATACTAGTATCTATAGAGAATGACATGTCAGTACCAGCATATACACAGAATAACATGTTAATACTAGTATCTATTGAGAATGATGCATGTTAGTACTAGTATCTATACAGAATAACATGTTAATATTAGTATGTATACAGAATGACATGTTAATACTAGTACCAATATGGAATAACATGCTAATACTAGGATCTATATAAAATCCTTTAAAGAAATTTCATAACATTATGCACAAGTACTTCCTTAAAAGTAAAATATAAAGACTTCAGTTTGATATACCTTTTATACATTTAGTGATGGCAGTGTGTACTTAATATGTCTTATAATACAATGATCTGTAAAGCTTTAAAATGTTTGCTTATCAAACATAACACATTACCATAATTTTGCAAATATTGATGGCTTGGAGATTACTATAAAAATTACTAAATAAAACTATTGAGACTATTGATGGCATGGAGAGTTGAGATTATATTAATTTGTAGATCATAAAAGCATAACTCTAGAAAAAAAACTCTTCAATGCCTTTTTTTACAACTGCCAACAAACTGCAAATCTTAATATTATTTTCTAAATTTTCTTTTTAATTCATCACACAAGAATTTATATTAACATCTGAAATGTTCATTAATTAATGATTTATTGTGGTGGTTTCCTTTCAAAAGCAGGGTTTGAATACTACCAACTGTGGAACGATATCCAAGAGAGAAAAGTACTATCAGGTCTAATCATTTATCTAAATTTGAGTTGCCTCCCTTGAAGCATAAAATTGCCTTCAATTTCACTTTAATGAATCGTGATACTAGTTGTTCCTATCGTAAACCATGCAAACAACATATTAAAATTTCAATAACTTTACATTTTTTAGTGCTCATGATCGAACCTATATTTATCAATATAGATGCATCCTGGATGACAGCTTCTATGCAGAGAAAACCATACGAGCTGTGGCATTCTGGATCTATGTGTTTGAATTGTGCATTCAATTCTCCACCAAACAGTCTGGTGCTAATTTCAGTAACGAGTGTTCTAAACTTAAGTCTGTAAAAGGACTGAAAGTCCTTCAATAAAACAAAAAAAAATTCTTTTTACAAAAATATATCTTTCATTATCAACCAATCCTGGCCAGCAAAACCCACATATATTCTATCTTCACACATTTCCAGACAGGTTCCAATTTTTTCCATTCAACTACTACTGTTAGTCCTTAACACACCACACACCATCAGTGCCAACATCATATTTTATTTATTTTTTTCTCAGTTGTTTTGTAAGTTTACAGTAACATGTTTCTGCTGTTAAATAAATTAGTCTGACTTTATTACAGTATTGTGCATACAATTTTCGTTTAATACCTCCAATACTTGCAATATTATGCCTTCATCACTCACATCAGCCACCTTATAAAAGGTAAATACTCTTGTCAATGAGGAGAGAGAGCTGAAAAGAAGATTATGCTTCTTGTTCAATCTTCAATATCTCTTGCTCAATTTGATGTGACATCTGTAAATAGATACTGTTTAAATCCAATTCACTTAAAGTACCATTGGTCTTATACTTTGCTACTAACTTTCAGTAAGACCATGAAGTTTGTTACTGTTATTAGTAATACCAGCCACATTTTCTAGATGAGGATGGACACTGTCATAAGCACAAAGGGACTGAAATCTCTCCAAGCAAATGTAAGAAAATTGGAAGGAAGGATCATGCAGAATTACAATAAAGTTAATAGATAATCAGTGATGTAATCACCAAATAAGGAGTAGAGCCAATTTTACAGGAGACATTATCTTTCTTGTACACAAATAATAGCTTGTTTTTGGTACACAAAATCCAGAAAATCCACGTGATTATTTTCTATTCATATTTACATTTCACATGTGTTTATTTATCCTTATTTTTCAGTACTGAATTTTCTTGTATATAACCCATACTGAACTGTAAATAATATAGACAATGATCTGCCAACATACAATACACCAAAAGATCTGGGCTTACACTATCATTCTTCTTATATTCTCTGGCAAACATCATAAGCCTAATACAAGTGTACAAGCAAACATAATACTGTGAAATTGGTGGTCTTTTGAAACAATTATACAAGTCTTAAGTAATTTGCCCTTTTTGACATCAACCGGAATTTCCCTTAAAATGAAGGTCTGATTGATGCAGAAAATAACTCTTTCATCGCAATATAAATTGCTGGTCAACGCAAACTGACATACCATCCCTTTTAATTTGTAATGGAGCAAATATTTTTGCAGCTGAATTAAAAAATGTAGCAAAACCTATGCTTCTCATTAAAGTTGTATTTACATCTCTTTGTCAAAGTGCATATATAATAAACTGAATCACACATGTATATGTCATCTTTGCTCACAATTAATTTTTATCTTTTGTAACATTTACAGGTGACCTTATTAGCCAATTACTATACATCTGACTGCTTACTGCCAGTAGAGATGTTCATGAATATTATGGTATTTCACTTTGAAATTTTATGTCAACTAGAAACAAGTCAATACAACACAAAAGGTCTTGCCAAGATGACATAATTGAACACAAAGTGGGCCATGACAACATAAATGTTTTTTTTTATGGAAAGTACTGAATATTACTTAATGTAAAGCCTCATACTAATATATTTATATCCATTAAATCCTTCAAAGGTTACTGCATGAAAACAATATCTGTGAGATGAGATGTGTCTTGACGTAACTGTGGGACATGGGTATTACTATCAGGCCACATTGCTGTAAACAATCGTTGCCCAAACAGTCATAATTCCAAATAAAAATTAAAAAAACTAAGTATTCCAATGCTATAGTCTGACAATACGGTGAATGGATGTCAACTGCTTGCCTGTACTTTGATAGGCTCAATTGTTTGCATCACTCTTACATAACCTGTATACAACCACTGTCTACCAATGGTGGAGGGCATACAAAATACAACTTTATGCAAATCTCTTCACACAAAACATTAAAGAAAATGGGGGAAAAAAATAGCAATTTTGGAAAACTTGCACTGAAAGTTGACATCTCTTGAGGAATAGACAAACTGTTGCTACTATGTCATGTCTTACAGTTTAGACAAACTGTTGCTACTATGTCATGTCTTACAGTTCATAAGAGTATTGGAACCAGAGCATATTGTGCAGTCATTAGCAAATTATGACATAAATTAATGCCACCCCTATCATTTCATATTAAACAAATGTTTTACAGAATGCAGTGTCTCACCTGACCAAAGTACTATTGTGTAATTCTATTGTGCCTGATTTGCCAAAAACAAGACTTCAAAACCTGTACACTGAACTCAGTTCAAAACTTTATCATAAAATCATACTATTGATTCTGCTGGAATTTTTTTTAACCCTTTCTTACCATGTTCAGGTGGTTGGGATAAAAGACATGATGCCCCTGAATAAGAAATGAACCCAAAAATCATGAAATACAGGTATAAAATAGATTGGTAGCCTATATATTAACCTACCCACCCCAAATATCTAACATGTAAAAGGTATGGGTCAAACAGATTGTGAAGATCATAAGGAAATATCATTTGAAATTATACCCAGATTCATACTGGTCATCCCAAACACATAAGTCATATCCATTTCAAACTTTAAAATATTCAAGGAAAAATCTGGCATCTTCAAATAGATACAATTTTCCAAAAACTAAAACTACAATTTTCCTGTTAGGTCTGTAAAATAAAAATATATTTTTTATGTCTTGTAAATAAATCCCTGGTCAAATATAGATCTAGATGAAAACTGTATAAATTTTGTAAAAGAGATCTCAAACTTTTTCTAATTTTATGTTTGTTCCATTAGAGGCAATGCTTCACAAAATGGGCAGTATAAGACAATACTTCCATAGTAAAGTGATATTTGTAGAATTACAAGACTTAGTAACACTGTAATTAAGTTCTTTCAAGTGTACAGCATGTGAAGTTTAAGTGAATGTATAATTCAAATACAAAATTCAGTGCTTATTTTGAAGGTTCTTCATGGAGATATTTGAGAGAAAAATAGCAAAAAAGGGAAACCAAGAATATATTTTGTTGGTGGTTTTTATCAGGGACAAGGGTTTGGATATACATCTCAGAATTATCACATTTATAATTAAAAATATTATATATATAGGAAATAAGTCTTTTTCATAATTCTGGTAAAACATAAAGCAATGATCATACCTGCTTGAGATAATCATAATACTTACTGAAAACTTACAAAAGAGAGAAAACCCATCTTGATACCTGAACTTCACATTCTCTACCCATGATTTGCAACATGTAACTGCCAAGGGCACCAAGTTACTTTCCAGAACATGATGAAAGGGTGTCCACACCTCTAAAAATCCATCATAACATTGATTTCTGTGACTAAGTCCCATCATTTCTGACAATTACAATGTGTGGAAACGGCTAAACTCCTTGATGATAATCTTCTGACAGGTAACAATTTAAAAACCTGGTATGTAGCAGTAGGCAACCATGGATGAAATAACTAAATAGAATAGCCATAAAAATGTAAAGAATACACTGGTAAGGAGCCTGTAGTTTTTTGGTCCACCAAGCTCCCCACCAATAAAAGGACATCGTCTTATGAGAAGTACTGCAATACAGAAGACTGCTTCTATACAATAGACAGTCACTGAAAATGCCAGCATACCAGGCTGTACTTCAAACTGCCCTCCTGTGGCAGTGTGATAAATAGCTGCAATTGTCCAAGCAATACCAATTCCAAGAAAAACATTGACTGCGTTACTGCCAGTAACATTACCAATTGAGGAATCTGCATACTGATCACTGACTGCAGCAATTTTACTTGCAAAGGTATCTGAAAAGATGTAAGAAATAAGTTTTTGTATTAAAATTTTTGAAACAATATGCAAAATATATTTGTATTTATAAAGAAATGTATAACTGAGAATTTCTATTGTATGGACACTCTAATCAGTAACATATTTGTATGTAATGTCTGAAACAATATGCAAATATATTTGTATTTATTATGAAGTATATATATATATGAAATTAGCTACTGTGTGGACATTTCATTCAGTAACAGAAATTTTATTAATCCAGGGAGTAAATAAGAGGAAAGGTGCTTACTTCTATTTACCATCAAATTTATTTTATGATCAAATACCAAAGTCAGTTTTCTTCTCAAATTTTGAAGACTTCTAATACTCTAAAACATTCAGTTACAGTCATTTTAAACTATTATTAATTTATTATTACTTGGTTAGACATGTTGAGAGTAAATAAAATGGTGTCAACAGCAAACTATGCTCCATTTTACAATGCATATACCATACATACCTGCTTACAAGTGAGGTCTAACTGCAAACAGCACAGACCCTTATCTAATTTTGCACAATGAGCTGGCAGACTTGGGTCTGTGATGTTTGTTCAACTGATTACTCCAGACAAACAAACAAAAAATCCCCACTAGATCTGCCAGCACATCATGTGATGGCAGATCTGGATCAACCTTGTCTCCATTTTCATAGCTGTCTGTATTCAAAGACACAAGTCCACAAAAGGAGCTCTAATGATTTAATTGAATTTATAAATGAGAAATGAGAGGATATGTTGAGGGCTTTTTGAATTGTCAAAGTTCAAATATTAAGAAGTGGGAGATAATCAAGGTAGTGATTCGGGGACAGAGAGTTTTGCAACATTTGCAACACCATTTTTTGCTGCTTCAAGGCAAGTATGAATTCATATGCCAAAAGGTGGATGAAATTTGGTTTTTGACAAACAAAGTTTGGTATTTGGGCCTAAAGACCACAAAATATGTGGGATTAGATGGATTAGAAGATAGTTTAATAGTATACTTAGGAGCCAATTTCATTCATCTGACTGAAAAAGTGATGGCTCATTTGCATTAAAATAGAGCCTTTCTGATCGTAAGTTCTAAATACTCCAAGAAAAATCTAAGGCTCTGATTGTATAATTAAATAAAGGGCTGCTTTTACACTTATCTCTGACTTACCTAATACGCAGAAGAAATTTTTGATAATGTTAAAACCAAATAAGCACTAAAAATTTTGTCTCCTCCATAAAAGGAACAAGGTAACAGTCAAAAGATAAACTTCAAGGTCATGATGAATATGATGTAATCAGCAGAAGTGCATACAGTAAGATTTTATTTGAAAATTTGAACTCATTTTCTTCTACATACTTCTGAACTCTATTTAAGTAAATCTGAAACTGACATTTATAAGTGTGCATACTCTCTGATCTGTTGCAGATTAAAAAGTTGTCAACATATAATGAGATGCCAGTTCTTGTATTAAAGCATTTAACTATGTTGTTAATTGTGATTTTGAATGGGTGACAGGTAACATGCTGCCCTGATGTACACCCACATCTTAGGGGTAGCTATCAAAAAGGGTGGGACCTATTTTAACTCTGAAATTTATATTTTCAAACTTGTTTATATATAGATAATTAGGCAGCCCCTTATACCTAGATTAAAATGTAGTTTTTGGTGGGGTAAAACTCATTTTAATTATACTATACTTACCCATTTTGTTTAGCTTTCTTTTTCATGCCAAATAAAAATGCACTGTCATTCGATGTGCATACATCCTCCTTTAGAGTGAAGAATTGTCAGTATCATGCAATTCCTTGTGCAACTCACCTTATCCTTGGTATGTTATGTGCAAAACAAGCACAGATAGTTAATCATTTTCAAAGACAACTATTACATCAGGACATCAGAGCAATAGCTATGGGTAAGTACTGCATTATCAAAATTAGTTTTACCCCCCAAAAAACTACATTTTACTAGCAGCAATAGCTTACCTATAACTATTGTTTAGCTGAATTTGTCAGTAAGAAGGGTTGGCTGATGCTCCGTTAAACTAATAACATACAGAAAATATGGAAAATGCTGTCTTTATGGTGTCCTCCAAGGAAGAGTTATGAAGGCAGGCCCATTAGGTAGCAACGGCTCAAACCTCATGGACTTTAAGGTTCATAAAGGAAAGGTCTCAATCAGCATGAGACTGGTATGCTCTTTTGATTGTCGTGCCAATCCAATGTGAAATATTGGCAACTGAAAGGTCTACAGAACCCTTGAGAGAGAGGAAAAGACGCTTCCTACCCTTTGTTTTCCACTGGATGCCTTAAAGATAGAAACAGAGTGCCCTCATGGGACATAAAAATCTATCTGTATCATCTGCAACACAGATTCTACTGAGACTGGAGATTTCTAAGGTAGTGGCGCTATGAAAGGTAATTGAGTTTTGGCTAAACATCCCAGCTGACAATGGATTAAACCAGAGACAGCCAGTGTCAATAGATAAGGCATGAATCTCACTTTGTCATCATGCTGAGACCAGGGCAAGTATGAACACAGTCCTTAGAGTGAGGTCCTTAAAAGAAACCTCACTCAATGATTAATAGGGGGTTTTGGTTAAAGACCATAAAACACAAGAAAGATTCTATCTAGGCATAAGAGAGTGTGAGACAGGTCTCTGCACCTCGAAATGTTTAATAAGATTGGTAAGGTGTGAATTTGAACCAATTACCATGCCTTGAGAGAATTTATGTGTCTGCAATGGCAGCTCTATAGCCTTTGTTAGTGGATACAGAGCATTTTTTGTTCTCAAAGAGAAACAAAAGGAAATCAGCAACAGAAGTTATAGAGGGGCAGCTAGGATCAACAAATTTTCTACTGCACCAATCACAGAAGATTCTCCACCTGGTATCATAGACCATGGATGCAGATGCTCTCTTTACCTGAATGATGCAACTGGCAACTCAGCCCAAGAAAATGTTGTGGCAGAGAGATCACTTGAGATGAGCCAAGTGTGAAGGTGGAAAATTTGTGGGCTGCTGTGGAGGAGGGATCCCCAGTGTTGCAACAAAAGATTCCTCTTGAGAGGAAGAGACCTGGGTCAAGTGATCAAAAGGTCTAGAAGATTGTTGAACCACAAATGCTGAGGCCACAGAGGGGCTATGAGAATGATCTGAGCAGTGAAAGTTCTGACATTCTGCAAAACTTGAGGAATCAGTCGAAAGGGTGGGAAGGTGTAAGTAAACAACTGATCCTACTGCATCTACTACCCATGCTCCTTGATCCAGGGCAAGAGAAATGCAAAATGGAAGTCTGTCGTTGATCCTGGTTGCAAACAGATCCACTAGGGGCCTTCCCCACAGCAAGAAAGGGACTCTGTAACAGAGCGGTGACAAGTCCATTCTGTGAGGATGGCTCTGCCAGTTCTGGAAAGTCTGTCAAAATGTTCTTCTTGCCCAGAATATGCCAAACTCAGAGTGTTATGTTATCTGACGTGGTCCAGAACAGGAGGCTCCAGACTTCCACACAAAGAGAAGGGGCATGTGTGCCTCCTTGATGTTGGAGATAAGCTGTGACAGACATGTTGTTGGAGGAGACCATGATGCATTGACCCCTTACTCTTTCGATGCACCCTTGCAACACTAGTTATGCAGCCTTCATTTCTAGGTTGTTTATGTGGAGGGATGATTCCGATGGGGTCCCAAGTCCTTGTAGAATTATGCCCTTCAGTTCTAAATAAATGCCCCAACTGGAATCTGACACGTTGGCAAACAGACAGGAGTGGGGTTCAGGTGCATGCATGTGGACTCCAATCGTGAATCGGTCCCAATTCATCTACCACTTCAAATGGTGATGAAATGCTGGTCATAGAGAATCTTTGTGAGGTTTCCACCTTGCAAGAAGGAGGAACTGTAAAGTCACATTTAAAGACATCCTAATAGAACCTAGTTGGCAGCAACATTCATGGTTCCCAGAAGGGACAGCTACAGTCGAACAGACAAAGTTTTTGCTCATAGTGTCTCTAACACAGCCATGATTTGATCTATCCAATCCAGTGGAATTCTGACTAAGTTCTGGTTTGAGGTGAAATTCATCCCCACATAAATGAAGTCTTGTGATGAAGTGAGTTCTGATTTCTTGAAGTTGTGCAAAAGGCCCAACTGAGTTACCAAAGACCAATAGTGGAACAGATCCTGATGAAGGGACTGGATCAGATAGTTGTCAAAATACTGGAGAATTGGTATTCTCATTAACTGGAGGTATTCCGCCACTATTCCCATAATTTGGGTGAAAACTATGTGCAGAAGAAATTCCAACCAGTAAGACCCAGAACTGAAAAACTTGCTGGTCGAAGCAAAACAGGAGATATTTGTGGTGAGGAGGAAATATGCTAAATGTCGATGACAACTGCCCAATCGGATGGTCAAAGCACATTCTGGATTGAGGAGGTGGTCTCCATCATGAAAGATTCTTCCAGAAGAAACTGGTTTAAAGGGGAGAGGTCGATTATAAAGTAAAACTTTTTTTCCACTTTTCTTGGTGACCAGGAAGATACAGGAATACATGGCAGGTGAATGATCATTCAGGCACCCCTCAACTACCCCTTTCTGTAAAAGGATGTGCACTTCCTCCCTCAGTTTCACCAGATTGGATTGGTGAAGAAAGATGGGGGTCCTGGATAGAGGAAGTAGTTCCCAAATCTAGGCAAGCTCCGACAGGAATGCCTGGGAGAGGGATGTGTGGCAGGAGAGAGTTCAAGTCCCTAAAGCTGTCCCCCACCCCCTCCTTTGGGAAAAGAAGGTGGCTGTGAAAACTACCTCCTTCCTTTCCAGGTTTGTCGGGCATATCTGGTTTTCATTTTCTGGAAACCAGATGGAGGATGATGTCCATTTTGAGGTTGCATATTGGACTGGGGCTGTGTCTGCTTGAAGAACTTGCCAGAAGGCCCTTGAGGGTGATTCACATCGACATGCTTCCTGGCCAATTGCAATGGGCCAGGAATGGATGTGATGGATCTAAGTTGATGATGAGGTACCACGGTAAAAATTAGGCCTCGTAACAGATTCCTGGCTTCAAGGATGTCTTTACTGTGATTGAGTAGTAGTACCTTTGAGGAGTCCAATGCAACATCACGGCAGATGTGAAGAAGTTCCACCGACAAAGCCATAGAAACAGAAAGTGCATGCTGGCTGGGTTCAGAGATGCTTCTCTCAGCATATTAACTAAAAGAAGCAGTTGAGAAGAGGTCAGCATGTGAAACAATGGTGACAAGCAGTCAGACTTTCAGTTCCATAGCTTCAATGTCTTTTATGGAAAGGTGTACCCAGGCTCCACTTGAAATACCCACCTTGGCCACACCAGCATTAAGTTGGGAAGGTTTTGTGAGCCACTTTGGGGAAAGTACTTGGTAACTGGCAGAAGAAACCAAGGGCCACAATTTTCCATAGACTGTGCTGACATCATTCCTCAATATAGTAAATAAATTAAAATATTTATAATGTCATGTATAACTCACCTTGTTAGTATTTACAGTGTATGGAGTACACCTCTGTGATCTTTTTCAAAGTAGTAAACAGTAGCATAAATTTACCAGCCTTTTTTTCCATGTAAGAATGACAGTTCTCTGAGTTTTATACAACTTTTATTGAAAAAAGGATCTATATATATATATATATATATATATATATATA
>JAECUM010039637.1:0-51317 GCA_016617855.1 Megalonaias nervosa | reverse complement strand
TATATATATGTATATATATATATATATATATATATATGATGTGCTTTCTTAAATATATACTTCGATTACTATGACAACTCCTGCACGCTATATCTTAGCGTAGATTTCAGATCTTAGTTGTTTCGAACTTGTTCTCAATTTTGGACAAAGTATGAACCTTCCGTACATGTCAGGCGAAGTCCGTGAAGGGCGGAAAATCACGAACGTTCTCACGGAGAACACCGAATTTGTCCGATAGGAATGGGAAGGTTTTGTGAAGCAGCAGCCATTTTGTCTTCACGTAATGTGCTAATGCACACGGCCCGAACGTGTTGATTGAGTTAAACGGCTAGTCAACGTGAAGTTAAAACAGATTAATGGTGTAAGTGTAAAGTAAGTTGATATTTCGTGAATATGTGGTTATATTAATGTATACTTACAAAATAATAATGTATTTCACAGGGTTGCACATTGTTTTGTTGAACTGTATGATCAACTCGCCGGACCCGATTGTGTTGTGTGATTATTTGTATAGATAGGGGAGACAGTAAAGGTATCGGCAAGGCCACAGATATACATGTATAATAACCGACTTTGTATGACAGGGGTATTCATATGCTTTCAGCATCTTTAGAAAGTAATTTTGCTTTAGTCTGTAATGAATTCTCTAAAAAAACCGAATATATAGTGTTGTCTAAGTGCAGATTTTACACACACACACACACACACACACACACACACACACAATAAATTTCAACTTAAGCTATTTCTTTGAGACTGATTGGTTACTATAGAAACACTGAAATATGCTTAAAAACACCTGAAATAAGTACCCAAAACGCAAGTATTTACATTTTTTTGTATATATATATATATATATATATATATATATATATATTGGTGTAATAGTTTTAATAATAATAATAATAATAATAATAATAATAATAATAATAATAGTGCAAAGCAAAATAAATTTTGATTGAAGCAGTTCAAAACAAATTATTTACTTTTATGCAATTTCCTGCACAATTCATGTAATTACTCACTCAGTTGTACTTGATTTACTTGACAGGTTTGATAAATGGTGAATCATTCCAACTTAAAACATAAGAATAGTATCTGCAAGCATGAGATATTGACTAAACGAATCAAAATATTTATTTACATCTTTTTTGGGTCTAAACATATTCACAATAAAACTATTTACCTTCAGATCAGAGTTACAGTATCTTTATAATTTAGCAATAAAACTGTTGTCACAGTGTTCAATGGCGAATACTTTGTTCCTGTGATATATTTATTAATGTAATTTCAAAAAATTCAAACGTGACAGATAATTTCCAGATATCCATATATAGGTTTGTATCACACTATTGTTTCTAGCAGTAAGAATATAGTTCAGGTGAGTTTGTCATTGATTTAATTGGATTGCTATCATGACTGTGATACTGTTTTTTGTAGCAGAGTGATTTCTGGCAGACATAAAGTCTAAGTAAGTAATGCATTTAATAGGTTACTTAGATTCTTATGTTTGGTTTTGCAATTACAATCCACTGTCATATAATCAATAGCATTGTATAATTTAATGTTCCACTTTTGATAAGTATTTGGAAGGATTTTAAACAAAAATTAAATGCTAAGATTTGTTTTTTAAATTTGTCAAAATCTGTCATTGACAGTTGAAGTAAATATATAATACAATGTCAGCAAATAGTTTTGGTGCTTTTATACTTTCATTCTGTGCATATATTATGATTAACCTTTTATCATACCTGTCAAGTCAAGTACAAATGAGCAATGTGATTACTTGAATTGTGCTATATATAGGAAAAATGTAAATAATTCATATCAGAGTTCATTTTGCATTTGTATCATTATTCAAAGACATGCAGATTGTAATAAATTCCTCTTCATGAGTATTATGGCAAGGAATATGTGTTTGTCAGTGTTTCTAGTAACCTGGCATTGTTGCATCCACTTACTTGTACTATTAACATTATTTCTTTGGGGCTCCAGTGTTTTTTTTAAATATATAGATGAATTGTGGGAAATTCCATGAAAATTATAAATTTTATTCATAAGGCTATTTTTACATTATGTTCCTCATTGATTCCTTTCAAGTGCAGATTTTCATTACTTTGGGTTAAATGTCCAGATTTTGTGGTGATGTTCACCCTCATGTATCTGGACTGAGTGTATAGAGTGTTTTAGTGTTAATGATTAATTATATTAGTGTAACTCTGAATCATTTGACTATCCTAAACTGAAATTGCAAGCTCTTCATACAAGCTTGTCACAAGCTTGCGCAAACTATATTTTGCAAGCTAGTATTTGGTACCTTGCAGCAAGCTTGCGCAAGTATGCACTGAAAAAAATGTCAAGCTTGCACAAACCACATGAAAGAAATATTGCAAGCTTGCACAAGCTTGCAGAAGATTGCTGCAAGCTTTCACAATATATACAAGCTGGCACAAGCTTTCAAAAATTAACAAGCTAGTGCAAGCTTATGAGGACAAACAACAAGCTTGCATCAGCAAACAAGCTTGCTTAAGAAAATATGAACTTCTTATAAAATTCTTTTGCTAATTCTCTGAATTGTATAGTGAAAAGCACATGTCAGCAAATTTACATCAGATACTTCATTTAGTAGACACTGTAAAACAACTTGGACCAATATGGGTGTATTCAGGTTTTGTATTTGAAACTATCATAATACTTTATGGAATGAATAGTCCTGTTGTGCAGATTGCAAATGCAGTATCAGCTTTGCTTAAATTACCAGTTTATAAAGATCATATTAAATAAGAAAGTACTCTAGGGTACTTTTACTGTAAGATAGAATTACAACTACACCAAAAGTGGCTACCTTTTTGTACACTCGAATGAGCAATAGAATCTAACAAAATCTGAAAATCACATGAGCCGAATCATATCCAATGTATTAAGGGAACATTCCAGAAATTCTGACTGCTACACAGAAAGGCAATCTCTTCTGTCTGAGGAATCTTGCATGGCCATTCTCTTGAATATGTAGGAAAATCTTCACATTTTTGTCTGCATGGCTTCAGAAACTTTTTACTTCACATCCATATTGAAATCCAGTTGGGGAAGGATGCTGTCCGATGGTTACATTCCCCTCCCTTGTGTTAAAACTGTCCGCTATTAGGTGAAAAACAAGAATGTTAGCCATTTGAATACACCAAACCACTTCTTCTAAACAAATCCTCTCAGAATAAAATCCTTCATCCTCCCCTGCTTCTTGTAGAGTCAGGTACCATCCACTGAAAGAGATTACAGCAACATGTAACCTGGTCAAAATATTTGATTATTTATCTGTTTGGCAAAGGCATTTCATTTAAGTTCAACATCAGAGAAATATTTCACAAGTTATAGAAACTTTTATAAGTGTTACACAAATTGGTCATCCTTTAAAGAGATCCTAAATATTAGTTTTACTATCCATTTTGAAAGGATAATGACATCTGCCAAATGATTGGTGTTTTACATCTTTAAACAGAAGAATGCAATGAAATTACTCAGTTGATATTTTGAGATCTTTGAAATAGATCAATGCAGTGACCTCTGAACTTGTCTCAGTTAAAGATAATTTAAAGTGGGTAATTGCTGAATTCGATATGCAAGAAGAAAAAAGTCCCTAAAAAAAATGTAAATGAGATTAAGATGCTTGCATGTAATTTCAAAATTCATCAACCTGTTTTCAATAACTGACAACAGTGCAAAAAAATCTGCAGTTTGACAGGCACAGCAGTAAATAATAATGATCTACAAAGTTGTTGTCTCAATGATTATGTGGGGAAGATTACAAAGTCACCTCTTGACATTTAAGGTATTGTAAGCAAACATTGCGCAGCAATAATACCATAATACAGTATAATTGGCTGCCAAAATGCAGTCCAGTAAATGGGCAAAATGGAAAATAATGTTTGATTTTACTCACCAACATGATAACTCCGTGTTTTAAATTATCTCTGGGATTCCATGATCAATTGCTGTACGTGTATTGCTACTGCTTGAAATGAAATTTCCTGAATTAACAAGCTAAATTGTGACAGTCCAATTTTGAAAATGGAGTCTCTTTGAAACTGAGGCTGGCTTTTGTTTTCTTGACTCAGATATGTTATATGTAGATTTCAATTTGTAAACCAGTCCCAAGACTGAAAACAAGGGAAGTAACCACCGTTGATGTCTCAAGGCCGAATTAGATCTCTGTCGCAGAAAACCACATTTTATTTTGCATGATTTTCTTTTTTTTTTTTCTTTTTTTTTTAGAAAAGCAAAATTCATGTACCTTAATTCTTTATAGTATGCTGGCAGATATGGATGGGTCTCTCTCTCTCTCTCTCTCTCTCTCTCTCTCTCTCTCTCTCTCTCTCTCTCAGAAAACAATAATTATATACATTTTAAGCTTTTATTTAGTATGAAAAGAAATGCCAATGATTTGTTTCTCCTGGCAGCAGATAATAATAATAATGATATTATTTCATACTATTCACAACAACACTTATAGTAAGAACAACAGGGACACATATAATATACATGATGATAAGCAAAAGCTCCAGAACAATATAATTTTATCAATAATGGCTCCCCCCCCCCTTTTTTTTGGTTTGTTTAAAAAGTCATTATTTGAGCATTGATATTGTATGGAAATGTATAACAACAGGAAATAAAATCATAATCTTTACTTATCTTGAATCTGTAAATAATGGAGCTATTATTATTATTATTATTATTATTATTATTAAGTTTTGATATTTACCACATTAAAAAATATATAAATTTGGTAATATTAAATATAACAAAATGTAATTGCTGGATATTAAATAATCCACATTATTAAATTACTGAGGTCAACTTTAGCATAAAATTATTTAATTATTTATTGAACATTTGCTTTCTGAAATTGTTTAAAAGTTATATGCATATAGCAAGCAATGAACAAAAATTCTCTCAGAAATTGAGTCTGGAAATATGTGGAACCATGCACTTTTTATAAGCCTGCGAATTGTGCATACTTGCAGATGCTGGTAAGAAAATGACCAGAAATGGTGCCATGCTTGTGCAATCTAACCAATAATTATTTGCATGCTTATTATGATGATACAAGCTTGCCGCAACCTTGCGGCAAGCTAACTGCAAGGATGCATTTTGGTTTGCGATACAAAATATAAGAAAAGCAATGGAATACCCATGCCAGATTTATTTTAGTAGTTATTACAGTGTCTTCACGCATAGTAAGAGAATGTATAAGGTAGATTTTCAGATTTTAAATTTACATTAGATGCTTTGTTTGTGAACCCCAGTCCCATATCAGAAGAAAATAAACATGATCATTTAGATTCTTTTTAACCAAAATTTACATTTCAGTGCTTACAATATAGAAGACAGAGTTATTCTTTGAATTAATAACTTTGGAAAACAATTTGAAATTTTTCTATGCATCAGACTAGTCTGGTTGCCTTTCAGTGATATTAGACAGTATTGTATTTAAATTGGCTTTTATTTATTACAGTACAGAGTATGAATAAGTATATTGTACAGTAGAGAGTACAAAGATTATATATATATATATATATTTATATATACTGTCTTGAAAGACCACCCCTTCTGTGAAAAATCAATGGTCCCTCAAGACAGGTGAGCTCTCATAACAGGTCATAACACTATAGTAGTAATCAATAAATCTGCATGGAGAACCAGGTCTCAGCTGTGGTCTTTCATTACAGGTTTTACTGTATATATATATATATATATATATATATATATATATATATATATATATATATATATATATATATGTATATTGCTACAGAATTCTTTAGAATTAAAGGTTTGAAAGGAAACAGAACTAATTTATGTTCATTATCTTGTTCCCGCTTAGCAACATAATGCAGGGCAGCAAAATAAAATCAGAATTTTTATTTTGTACATTGAAATGACTTTACATGCCAATTTATAGGAATATAATGAAACTTGTTTCGTGTGATACATTTTGTGGTTTTGTACATGATCATCTTTTCAGACTTAGATGGTTTGGAGTCTTGAAAGAGAAACATCTTTAGATTTAGAAAATGCATGTTTTATAGTCTAAAATGTTCTTTAATTCTCTTCAGTAATGGTAATATGTGAACCTTGAAAAATTAATTTCATCCTGGAAAAAGCCTGGAAATGACCTGGAAATTTATCTTTAGAAAAGCATGGGAACCATGTGATTAGATTTAACTCAGTTGACCTATCAGTAAAGCAAAGTTAACCATGTCTACTTATTAGCATAACACTTTTTATATAATCATTTTCATGGTGATACTCACAGTGTGAATTGCTGGTAGTGTGATTCTTTTTTAATGGATACTGAAAATTTAATGAAAAATGTTTAATTTATGATTTGAATTTGTATATGATATATAGTGGCAGTAATCTTTAAGTGATAGTCATTAAGGATGAAGCCCAACAAGCTTCAGAAAGGCTGTAAAATCACGTGATTCATCACACCTTTGCCAGCGATAGTATTGGTTATTGGTATATAGGTATTGACTGATATACATCAGTACATTAATTGGTGGATATCATCGATACATTAATTGGTGGAAATTATGGATACATTAATTGGTGGATATAATTGATACATTAATTGGTGGGTATCATTGATACATTAATTGGTGGAAATTATCGATACATTAATTTGTGGATATAATTGATACATTAATTGGTGGGTATCATTGATATGTTAATTAGTGGATATCATTGATGCATTAATTGGTGGATATCATCGATACATTAATTGGTGGATATCATTGATACATTAATTGGTGAATATCAGAATAATTATCAATTAGAATATTTTCCCCATAATTGTGCAGTATAAATAAAACACAGTATTTGCTTTTGCAGATCTTACACCAGACACTTGGAATATCGTACACCCAAAATCTGCCTGTGTGTAGTGCACTGCAAAAATCAGGGCTTAATATATTCTGTTCATTAATATATGCTGTTTGTTCTACTATATTTGAGTGATTTGTTACTTTGTGTTGTAGAAACATCATACTGCATCTGCGAGTGTAAATAGTTTCCATCATTGACTTGTAGAAACATGATAGTCAAATAATCTATGAACTGCATCAAACAGTACTTTTGCTAGCTGTGCAGTACAGCATATGCTTTAACCTTATTGTTATATATAATATTGCTTGTTTAATAACTGTACCAGTCTACCTGTTTGTAACAGACACATCATCTGTCACTAGTGCTGTCTTCAACAAAGCCACATTACCTTTAGTAAAATATTAGGAAAAACTAGATTTGAGGTTGTTGTGCAGAGTAAAAGATAGACATAACAATCCACTTGTTTGTCACCAGCAGCAGTCAGTCAGATATGTTGTATATTGAAAATAGATTTTGCTGATTCTGTTGCTGGCTATGCATCAATCACTACATAATAACAACTGGAGTGCTAAATTTATGTACCGTATATACTCGCTTGTAAGTCAAGTTCAACCATAACAACAAAGACTGATCTGTTGTTGCATCATGTTCCAACATATCGGAGTCATTGTTGTTTGTTCTGTTGATTGCTCCAGACAAACTACATAGACCCAGATCTGCTGGCACATCAAGATATGGCAGATTTGGGTCTTCTCTGGTTCTTCCTCCACCTTATAATCTGGCCATCATGAATAATGTACTGAAAATGGCATTAAACCCAGAAAAAAAAACAAAAAAGCAAATTGAAATGGTGCCCCCTTAGACATCCAAAATGTCAAACAGTGTGGCCATCTTGAAAATCTTATTAATTTGCTACTCCACCCAAATGGATGGTCATATTGCCATGGATTTTTTTCAGAAAGGATTTTTATACCATTAGGTGGTTCTTAATAAAAATGGTGCTGATCTAACATCCAGCATGAGTGAGATGGCATCTATCTTCCAAATTTTGTTATCACTTGACTTTGGATTAAGTCAGAATTCAGTACTTGCATTTTGTGCTGAGTTTATGAGCATATACAAATTAAGTTAGGCCAGACTTTGTACTTCATTGTTTTTCATGAAATAAAAAGTTGAAAGCGTTCTGAAACTGATTTTATGGTCAAAGGACTCTGGTTTTTTCTGTGATGGTTTGTTTGCATGATAGCACAAACAACCATGAATTTTTATTTTTATCACTCAGTTTGAATAGATCTGAAGAATTTTTGTAATTATGCAATTTTACTAAAACTATGTTTTGCTTTACAGATATTTTAATTAAGGATTAAACCAAATTAACATTTTGTGCATGTGTTGACAGTATCTTGTATTATTGGGTATGTCTTGACAGTATCTTACATATTGGATATATCCTAGCAGTATTGGATATGTCTTGTCAGTATTGGGTATGTCTTGACAGTATTGGGGATATCATGGCAGTATTGGATATGTCTTGACAGTATCTTGCATTATTGGGTATGTCTTGACAGTCTTTTACATATTGGGTATATCTTGGCAGTATTGCCTGTGTCTTGGCAGTGTAGGGAATATCTTTACAGTATTGGGCATATCTTGACAGTATTGGACAGATCTTGACAGTATTGGGGATGTAATGGCATTATTGGGTATATCTTTGCAGTATCTTGCATTACAGTCTCTTAGATATTGCATATGTTTTGGCAGTGTTGGGTATGACTTGGTAGTGTTGGGTATGTCTTGACAGTATTGGGAATGTCTTGGCAGTATTGGGGATGTCTTGGCAGTGTTTGGTATGTCCTGGCAGTGTTGGGATTGTCTTGGCAGTACAGTAAAACCTGTTATGAGAGACCGCCCCTTCCGCCAACAAAAAGTGGTCTCTCAAGACAGGTGGTCACTCATAGCAGGTTTGTACAAAAGGACCAGTTTCCTAGGTCCAGTTTCAGAACAATTCAAAGATAAATAACCACAATCACTGTACATATATTCCATTCTTTATTAATAGTTCTTGCTAAATTATTGTGTACATCTAAAAACAAAATTATATAGCAGTAAAGATATACTTCTATCATTAAACATGAAATTACATTTGCATTTAAAGATCACATATTTTAGGATTTGAAATCATTTCTGAATTACTCCTTTTCCTTTATAATAACCTAAATTTGTTTTACTGATGTTTAAACTGTTTTTTGTGAGTGATCTGCTCTTTTTCACTTCTTTCAGTTACAATAATTATTTTCTCCAGCCTTAAAATTTGTCCCTTTTTATAAGAGGTTTGTTCATTGTTATTAAGGTTCTACGTGTTAACATTATTAGTGCTCAGTTGTAATATTGAACGTAAAGACGGTTTTGGGCTTTGGGAAAATATGAACAATCTATACATGTGCATTGCATAACTAACAATTAATGAAATAAAAAGAAACAGTTATCTCATCCAGAAACAACCATATACTCAGAGATAAAAGTCAATGGCTTCATTCAAAGAAGGTATACAGGGATTAACTCAATAAAGAAAGTGTGTAACCTGGTCGCTCCAACTTGAATCGACAACAGCTTTGTGACTGGGATGTAATTACTTAACATCACGGGAAAAAACAACAAATATCACAAGTCTTGAACACTATCAATCAAATCCTGCAAATGATTCTCACTTGCTGGTTTAATAGAGAATGACCTTATTCACCTCCAGGCACTAAAGATTAATTCTAAAGACAATATACATGACCACTACGTAAATTTCGGCACTACAAAGGTAATTCATGACATGTACATTAGCCTGGTTTATAGACTGTAGCATCTATCACTGGTAGCCACAATCTTTTTTTTTTATATATATATTCCTTTTATGTTTGTTTTTGATCAGAACAAGCATTACTAATCAAGCGGTCATTGTAACAATTGATTACATATAGGTCAGTGGTGTCTATGTTCTCGCGATACGGTCGTTCATAGGGATGCTTGGTCGTACTTATACATATGATCTAGGATGAGGCTGGGAAGCAGGCTAAGTATGGGAATAATTAGTCTGGTTCCCTGCTTCGTATGCTCCCTGCATTGCTCTACCCTATACGAATAGCGGAGAACAATGCATGGAGCATACGAAGCAGGGAACCAGACTAGGGAATAATTTGCATGTACTTTAGTCTGGTTTACAACAGAAACTATAAAACGCTATAATCATACCTATCTGTAGCTGGCCTATTGTTTTTATTTTAGAAAGGTATGAGCTGTTGTTGTTACAGGGATTAAATAAAGGTTGGTGGAGTTTATCCTCGTTTTTGTGATGCGGTCGTTCATAGCAGTGTCGAAACGCATATTTTGCCAAGACATGGCGGTTTCTGGTTGCGTTCAGCAGGTGGTCGTTCACGACAGAGCATTTATATAATAAAATCAATCCATGCATTACAATTGTGCTTGGAAATGAGAGGTGGATGCTCATAGCAGAGGTCGCTCATAACAGTTTTTACTGTATTGGGTATGTCTTGGCAGTGTTTGGTATGTCCTGACAGTATTGTGCATGTCCTGATAGTATTGGGTAAGTCTTGGCAGTATTGGGTATGTCTTGATAGTATTGGGGATGTCATGGCAGTATTGGGGATGTCTTGGCAGTGTTGGGTATGTCCTGACAGTATTGGGGATGTATTGACAGTGTTGGGTATGTCTTGGCAGTGTTTGGTATGTCCTGACAGTATTGGGGATGTCTTGGCAGTGTTGGGTATTTCCTGAGAGTATTGGGTATTTCCTGAGAGTATTGGTTATGTCTTGACAGTATTAGTTATGTCTTGATAGAATTGGGTATGTCTTGACATTACCAACGATGAGCCTGATACTTCTAGCCATGATATCCAGTTCAAGGTCAAAAGCCACTGCAAAGGTTTTTATATTATACATATCTTGTAAACATATCAGAAAATATTTTTTTGTGTGAATCAAATCTGGCATTTTGCAGTTAAGAATATCTCAGATGATTGTAATGTTTAGCAATCAAAAAACACAAAACAGGAAGAAAGTGACTTTTTAAAAAATAATAACAAATCCTTTAAGCCAGCAGAACCTCATTCTCTTTAAATGACCCTAGATGAAATTGCTATGCAAATGTCAGAAGCCTAGCCAGGTGCTCACAGTAATGGACTGGTAGTGGTGTTGGACTCTGCTTGAACTGTAAAAGATAGTAATTCAATTTGTCTATATTAAGCACATGCATCAGTGTGTACACCTAGCTACACTAATGAATGACATGTGAGGTTATCATTGCTCAGGTAACATATGAACTGTTTGCCCTAGGCTCTCATTCTTAGAAAGCCGATTATTAGCATTCCAATTTACTACTATAACAATGTGTATCCTAATTGGTTAAGTGTAATAGGAGTGAACAAAGAGTCTGCAGAGTACACCTCACTACACATCAACATCACTTACCATCACAGGGTTATTGGCAAGGAGGAGGATTTCTGAAATATTGATTGTTGTGTTTTTGGCTTTGTGAAAGCCTTGGAACTTTTCAGATGGGCTACTGTATTTGTCATGTTCTATATTAGGATTGGAAATTGGCAGTAGTCCACCAGCCCAAGGCTAGTACATTACTGAAAATCCATCAAATTTCAATTTTAGTAATAATCCTGGTTTTGAGAAATATTTGTAGCCATCTGGATTTAGTAATTTTAAAAATATGCCACAACTCAATTAAAAGTCATTTTTACCTAAGCTGGTTTATAATTATGAACTAGAAATGCATATGGCATGGCCTATCATCTATCTTCAATAAAGATGCCAGTGGGTATCCGGGCACTTGGGTACTCGCCCATTGATAATAACCCTGGTAAAAAAAAGCAAGCCATAAGGTACCTGTTTACCATATAGAAGTTTTCTGCCAGTGCTTGTTAAGACATTACTCACTTTGTTCTTAAGTTGATATTCCTTTTGACTGAGATGCAAATATATGTACCTTTTCAGTGCCAAGCAGAGGTCTGCCTCTTTCAGTAAATATTTGACCTTAGGCCTGTGGCTAGTTTTCCCACATGACAACCCTTTCATTGTGCAGTGAGTGTGGTACAGTGGCAAGTAACAGAAGGTGGTTATTTGATCTTACTGAACAGCTGACATTTGTTCAGTTGCAACTTTTAATAGATTTCACTCACTGTATGACCTAAGTGTTATAAAGCTCAAGCTCAGTCTCTAAATAAGCATCTGCATATGAAAGGGAGTCAGATGATATTTACAATGATTATACCACAGTGATTTACTAGAACTTTATCAGACAATGAGGATGAATTCTTGGACTTTGTAGCAGATGATATTTATTGGATACTGTGAATTTTAAAAAATGTGGACTTAATTTCAGGTTTGTACATATTTAGTACAATTTCTCTTTGATCGGGTACTGAGGTTACTGATCATGGTAGGATTTTTTTTCTAAACTTTTGATAGCTTTAGCCATCAATCTGTTTGCACAAGTTTGTTATTACAGTTCCTCCTAAACTACTTGGTGCATTGCCATGAAACTTTGTACTTTCTACACACACACATCAAAAAGTTGAATTAGTTCAAAATCAAAATGGTTTTGCTTGGACAAATAGGTTGCTACCACAGTAACCGTTTCCTTCACTGATTCTCATATCAACATTGGTTTTTCACTGAAGGACTTATGATGTCTCGTTTATACTCAATGAAAATGGTTCTGATATGACATCCAATATGGTCACTATGGCAGCCATCATGAAAACATTATGGCAACTCCTTTTGAACAGAAAGTCTTATTGACATTGGGTTTTCACCAGAAGATTTCTTGTGATGTCTAGTTAGGCCTAAATGAAAATGGTGCCAGTGTGACCCCCAACACTACTTCTCTTGGATGGTCATATCATATTAAATTCTCACCAAAAGATTTCCTATGATGTCTGCTTGGTCATAAACAGAAATGTTCCTAATCTGAAATCCACTTAAAACATCCTTCATGAAAATCTTATTACTAATCTTCCTAAGCAGAAAGTCACATCAGCATGGGATTTCACCATGAAACTTGAACAACTCATTCAAGTTGGTCCTCAACAAAAACGATGTCAATTGCACATCCCATATGGGCACTATGGTGATCATCTTAAAAATCAAGTTCTTGTTACTTCTCCTGATTGGATGGTGATATTGACATGGGGTTTTCACCAAAAGACTAGTTGGTCCAAAATGAAAATGGTGCTGATGTTACAGCGAATGTGATCACTATGTAGAGTGTCTTGTTGTTGTCGATACACATGGTTTCCACCAAGACTTTTTATTATGTCTTGTTGGTCCTAAGAGAATATAATGCCACAATCACCATCTCAAAAATCTTGTTGTTACTTCTCCTGAATTTAAAATCCTATTGACAACAGGATTTCATTAAGAGATTTCTTTCAATGTCTAGTTGTTTATAAGTGAAGCTCCAGTATACCCATCACAGTGGCCTTCTTGAAAATCTTGTTATTGCTACTTCTCCTGAATGATCATATTGACACAGGGTTTTCACCTACAGTGCGGGAGGTCATGGGTTTGAACCCCAGCCGAATCATACCAAAGACCTATAAAAATCGTACTGGCAGCTGCCTCGCTAGGCTCTCAGCATTAGATGGTTAGTGTTAGGACTGGTCAGCCTGGTGTCTGGATAATGTAACTAGGTTGGACATGATGCTACATGTCTGCGGCAAGATGCCCCAATGCTAGACATCGCTATAAACTGCGACACAGCAGATATTTTAGCGATATGACTGAAAAATTGTTAAAGCAACATTAAAAATCCAAATCACATGCTCGACTCAGGGTTTTCACTGGAAGACTTCTTATCTTGTCTTGTTAGTGCTAAATGAAAATAGTGCATATCTAATATCCAATATGCCCGCTATGGCAGCCATCTTGAAAATCTTATTACTGTTTCTGAAATGGTCCTTCTGCATGAATGGTCATCTTGACATTGGGATTTCACCAAAAGACATCATGTGATATCTAGTTGGTACTACATGAAATGGTGCCAGTCCGATGTTTATTATGGCTGCTGTCATGACAATCTTGTTATTGTTATTCTTAAACTGAAAGCTTATCAATATCTTGATGAAAATGGTGCTTATCTGACACAGTATCGCCACTGTAGCAGCTATCATGAAAATCATGTTAAAGCTGCTTGTACTAAATGGAAACCCTTATTATTAACATTGGGTTTTCACTAGAAGACTTCTTAAGCTGTCTAGTTGGGTCTACATGTAAATGATGCTATCTGATATCTAGCAGACTGAAAATTGTGTTTTCCTGAAAGGATGATCATATTAACTCATTAACCCCTGGAGAGTTTTGTCATTTTCGTCTGAAATGTGAGTAGGAAACACATTTTGGGAGCTACTTTTGAATACATCCAAATAAATCGGCTTGCAAGAGATTTTAATTTAACCTGCTGCTTAGTTGTGTTAGAAACTTTGTTTTTCATTGTCTATTTTACTCGCGCACATGTGCAGAAGGGTAAACGTTGAAGTTCTTTTTTCTTTTTTTTTCTTTTTCTTTTTCTTATTGGACCCATCATTTTCATGTTCTGGCCTCTTTTTAATCCAAATCCCCATCTTATCCCACTTTTTTGCAAAGGTTCTCCTGTCTGTGTGCAGTTCAGACCAGTCTGCCTTAGATCTCAGGCCAAAAAGTCTAAAATCCAGACACAAATCAGATTCCAACCATGAGTGAATTTTGGGTGTAAAAACATTGCGTCTCAAAAAGTATGTTTTTCCCTCTGTATTTTGTAATTTGACTAGAAAGTCCAGATTATTTGGTACCATTGTAGAGCTACGTCTACTTTTCTGTAATACCACCCACTTTAGTGTATCTTAAGTGACCTTTAAGTGATATCTTGATGCTACAGAGCTCAGAGGTAGGGTACTACCTCCTGACGCTATAACGTCCTCCAGGATTTAATATAAGGTTTTCACCAGAAGACTTCTTAAGCTGTCTGGTTGGGCCTACATGAAAATGATGCTGTCTGACATCCAACAGATTGGAAATCTTGTTTTCACTATTTCATCACTGAAAGGAGGGTCATAGTAATATTGGGTTTTCACCAAAATATTTGACTGATGTTTATTTGTTTCCAAATGAAAAGGTTGCTAATTTTACATCCAATTTAGCCACCACAGTAGCTGATGTGAAAATCTTGTTATTGTTCAGAAATATCACAGGTGGTTTCAGCACTCAGCAGTTGAAAGGAAGATATGGTCTGATCATTAATTCCTGGAATTGATTTTTGGTGAGTAAAGCATCAGTCCCTTCAAGGGACATAATGTTATGCAAGTTGTGACCAAAAGAGAGGGACATCATGGTAGGTTTATTAGAAAATCATCATGTTCTAGGTGGATTTTAGAAGTCACTTCATTCCCTCCCTCCACTATTTCGATGCAAGTTTTGTCCCCAAAAGAGGGGTAGGGATGCTTACTGTGGAATGTGTAGAAATTACATACCATATGGTAAATATATTTCTGATATTGATTATAACTTTGATTGTATTGAACCATATCCTGGAGCCAAGGTCAAAATTCCACATAGTACTATACTTGCATTCCAGAGAAATCTTTTTGAGGTTTTGTTGACTTGCCAGACTCTGGAAACATGGTCATCTTTGCAAATTGTTTCTGCCATTTTATACACAGGCCTCCACCTTGCCATGTGTTGGAACATCTTTACATGAAGATTCACATTAAACTGTCTGAAATGTATACAGAAAATTCCACACATACCATCCCAGACTGATAATAGGTTGTAAGAATGTATACAAAATTTTTTTCTGTTTTGTTTCATCTTGAGTGATCGATGATTTATCACAAGTTACAAGGTATTTTGAAAGTGAAGAATTTTCTAGAGGAGGTCCTTATTCAAGGTTAAATAGAAAAACTCCAAAACGATAATTGCCGACTCTGTGGGTTTGGTTTGGTATGGTATATTAAGGCAAAGTAATGAAGGTTATCTAGCTCTGAGGCAATATGAGTAACGTGCCTTGCTTAACAACACACCTTGGTAGCTGACCTGGGTTTAGCCAATGGCAGGATTTGAACACCTTTCAGTCATGAGATCTGCATACTAACTAGTGCTCCATTGCAGTTCATGTAAACCTTAAAGGTGGTCTGACCCATGCTGTATACCATTTGTATGAAATTACCTGTAATCTGTGCCTCAGCACTAACATCATTTCAAAAAATATCAGTATGTTTTTGGACAGGATAATTATCACTTTAGTAATATTCCAAGTAAAATTGAAAGTTTGAAAACAGTACTTCTGTAAAGTATGTGTGTGTGGTTTTGGATTTTTAACGTTGCTTTAACAATTTTTCAGTCATATCGCTACAGTGTCTGCAGTGTGGCAGTTTAAAGTGATGTTTAGCACTGGAGCATCATGCCGCAGATATGTAGCATGATGTCCCATCCAGGCACATTATCCTGACACCAGGCCGACCAGTCCTAACACTAACCTCTTAATGCTGAGCGCCAAGCGAGGCAGCTGTTAGTACCATTTTTATTAAGTCTTTGGTATGACTTGGCAGGGTAAAGTAACTTAATTACCTAATGTAGCTGATTTGTAGAACCCTACCTGTTTTGACACTTTTGAGTCAGTAACATCCACTTGAACAACAACATATTGATACATGTACATACTGTAGTTATTCTAATAGATGCCTCAGGGGTGGTGCAATTGCCTTTGGAGGTTGGTTGGTTGAATACTGTACATCACTGTTTGACTGGAAACATTCATAAATAAAGTTGTTTTGATTTTTCTGACAGTCATTGCATTACTCATGTACTGTTTCAGTTATTTGGACATACTGTCCATAAGCCTCAGTAAGGTTGGAATTTCTTTTGTGGATAAAAGGTGTGTGGTTGGGTATAAATGAGGGCTTTTATTAGAATAAGTATGGTACATACATGCATGCACAGACAGACAGACACACACACATTTCATTTGAGTTTTTAAAAAAAAAAAAAAACTCCATCTAATTTCTCAGCATAAAAAGATAATGGCATTTATGTAATTAGCATTGGTTCCAGTGCCTCAGGTTACCCCTCTGGACTTGCCTGTGGGTCATCACTTAGCAACTGTTCAGTCCCACCTAAAAACTTACAAACTGTATACACATACGTGGTATGAAAAGGGGAATTCACTAATTGTAAGCAACAGAAATATAATAGTCGCAGGCAGAAAAGGGCAAGATTAGAGCACCATGGATCTCTTGTGTATTATAAATATATATCAGAAAAAATAATCCCCTGAAGGTTGTTCAGAATAATCACTTGTATGCATCTCCACTTTGTTTTGACAAGAACCATTATGCTTACACATCTATTTTAATTTGTAGTTCTGGGTTTTGTCACTATTGGGTTATTGAAAGTTCAAGTCTTAATTTTGTCTCACACATGGAGGGTGAAGCTACTTTGGCATTTGTTTTGGGGGAGTTTGGGAATAATTATATGCCAAGAGTTATCAGAAAGAATTTCAGGTCTTATTTCAAGAGCTAGTTTTCTTCCACTATCAGATATAACAATCTCACATTTTGAAATAGTTCAGATTGTAGAAATGGGAGAATTTTTGTTGTAGGAGGGAGCCAGGCTTCAGGTGTTTGGGTAATATCCATTGCCAAGTGATTGCAGATATCTTCAGTTAATTATTCCCAGTTTGAAGTTTATTCTGGACAGGGTCAAACAAGCTGTACTCTGGCTGTGCACTCTTGAAATATGAAAGCTAATTTAAGAAACAAAACATCAAGAACTGTACACAACAGAAGATTTTCAGAAGGAAGATTCAAATCAAATTTAAACAAGAAAAGAAATGGTATATCAATGTTATATAATAGTCACGTTTTTGTTATTATCACTGTATCATGTATTTGTCAATTATGACTTTATCATGTATTTGTCATTTCCACAATATCATGTATTTGTCATTACCATGATATCATGTATTTGTCATTACCACTGTATCATGTATTTGTCATAACCACTGTATCATGTATTTGTCATTACCACTGTATCATGTATTTGTCTTTACCATGTATTTGTTGTGATCATGATATCATGTATTTGTTATTACCACAATATCATGTATTGATCATTACCACTATATCATGTATTTGTCATTATCACTATATCATGTATTTGTCATTATCACTATATCATGTATTTGTCATTACCACAATATCATGTATTGATCATTACCACTATATCATGTATTTGTCATTATCATTATATCATGTATTTGTCATTACCACTATATCATGTATTTGTCATTATCATGATATCATGTATTTGTCATTACCACTATATCATGTATTTGTCATTATCATGATACCATGTATTTGTCATTATTCCAGTATAAAGAATACATTCTTAAAATAATTGGTTAAGTTCACCTTAAAGGACCAAAAGCAGTAAAATATGAAAGAAATTAAAAACTATAAGAAAGAATATGTTCAGAAAAAATGGCTCAATTTATAATGTTGTTGTTCTGTCTTTCTGCTTGTTTGCATTTGGGACAAGAAAGAAATCCATCCTTTTGGGCTAAAATGTTCAGAAGACAAAAAGAAGAAAAAAAAAACATTTATACACAACAATTTGATTTGTAACCCTGATACTTGGATCCAGCTTTGTAAATTCCTTGCATCTGAGATACCATAAGAAAGACAACTTGATTTTGGGTCAAAGTTTAAAGTCACAGTGACTTCAAGAAGAAAAATATGTTTCTGGACATTATCTTGAGTCATTTCTCACCAACCTTAACCACACTTTTGGATAGTTTGCATTTGAGACAAGGAAGACACCTTTCCATTTTGGAGTCAAAAGGTCAGATTGTAAGGTCACAGGAACCAAAGGGAAGAAAAACAAATTTCATCAAAACGACTTAAATTCTTTACCTATGCCAATAATAATAATAATAATAATAATAATAATAATAATAATATTTTATAATGGGTAACTCATTCAATCAAGGAGTATTCTCCCTTTTGGCCCTCTTAAAATAGTGTAACAATCTGCATCATGCAAAGATAATAGTAATTACTATTTATTTTAACATGACTTTAGTATTATAGACGCTAAATTCGATTATACATGTGCATACTCATGATATCTCTTCTTAAATGCTATAATATCTTGAGTAGATTGACAAGATCGACCTTGTATATATATTGTAAACCATTTTAGTTTTGTAAATATGCTTTTGATGAATAAACTTTTTTATAAATTGCGGATTGCTTGCACTTGAGACAAGGAAGACACCTACCGATTTAGGGGTTAAAATGTCAAAGATCAAGGTCAGAATGACTCCAAGAAGGAAATAACTCAAGCCCTATGCTACACGCCATAACCAGACTTTGTGGAAGGCTTATACTTGAGACAGTTAATGCTTACACTTGAGACAAGGAAGACACCTACTGATTTTGGGGTTAAAATGTCAAAGGTCAAGGTCAGAATTACTCCAAGAAGGAAATAACTCGAGCCCTATGCAGCAGGCCATAACTAGACTTTGTGGAAGGCTTACACTTGAGACAATTAATGCTACTGATACAAACCACTGGGTGGGCACAGTTTGTAAATCTGAAATGTACTGAGTTACTCAGTTGATTCTGTTCTGCTCAGTGTAGGATTTAACATCAAACATGGGAGAAGTGTCTGAAACACATATGAAAGTTTGTAAACTTTAATTTCTTATTTTTAATAATACCAATTAGCCATTTACAGCAATGATAATTCCTCTGAACCATATCTTTATCAGGGAATCATGGTTGTACTAATATTCACTCTGCTCCACCCTGACCTAGTTGTAACTTATCGACACGAAAGACACTAAATTCTCCTTTCAGTGATTAAAAACGTCACAATTAACATTAAATTCTCATAAATTGATACAGCCTCCACCCACAGGGGCTTGTATCATTGCTTACAATTTAACTGTCAATCATATATTAGTGTAAAATAATACAGGGGAGGACACTTCTCTTCTTTCTCACTCAACCTATTCAAGAATCTACGCTGATATTTCCAGCTACATTTTGTGTAGTGTAATAAATTTGGTACCAATGTTTAGCTTAGGCATTTGACTTTGTTTTACCTTTAACGAATGCCAGACCATTTCCCCATGCTGTTGCTTGACATGGCAGTGATTGTGCCCACTTAATATGCAAGAACAACAGGCTGAATGGAATACTGCCTTCTCATTGGCCAGTTGAAAATAAGTTATGAATAAATGCAGGACGTCATTTTCTTTTAACCAGTGAGAGGACAGTATTCCATTCAGCAGAATTTCACTTGCGTATTAAGTGGACGTGATCATTGCCATGTCAAGTAGTAGCATGGGAAAATGGTCTGGCATTCCTTAAAATTATGATAGTAAGCCAGACTTTGGATGGGCATACAAAGTACAATGCCTGAGCTAAACATCGGTACCAAATTTATTATGCTATGCAAAATGTAGCTTGAAATATCAGTGTTGATTCTTAGATAGGTCCTGTGAGAAAGGAGAGAAGTGACCTCCCTTGTATTATTTTATACTATATGTATGACTGATGGTTAAATTGTAAGCAATGATATGAGCCCCTGTGCCTCCATCCCCCACCATGGTCATCTTGCATTCACATCACAGAGCACTCGAAAAAACGTAATGCTTGATAGACAAACACACTTTGTTTCAGCACACAGACATAGTCACACTTTTGTCTTTAAAAGAAATTATAGTTAGCATAGATCAAGTACATAAATAGTCTGATGGTCTTACATGTACTTAAAGAAAACTGAAGATTTTTTGGGACTTTTACCAGATATAAATTTTGTAGACTTGTCATGTTTTTTATCAAAGTAATTAAAAATTTTTTATGGTGTTGATATTAGCAGTGTTTGCTGTATGTCCTTAGTGCTGCAGTTGTGCATTTAGTCAATTTATCAAGCCTCTTTCATGTGTGTTTTTTTTTTTTTTTTTTTTAATGTAGCTTTAAATGTTTGAGTTATTGCTACAATATCTGTAGTATGGCAGTTTATAGTGATGTCTAGCACTGTTGCATCTTGCTGCAGACATGTGGCATCATGTCCCACCCAATCACATTATCCTGACACTAGGCCGACCAGTCCTAACTTCCTAATGCTGAGCACCAAGCGAGGCAGTTGTTAATTCCATTTTGTTTTAATAAGCCTTTGGCATGACTCAGCCAGGAGGGGCCCCGAGTGGCCGAGTGGTTTAAAGCGCTCAGCATTATCAATCACTGCCATCTCACATCTATCTGCATGGATTTGAGTCTTGGGATTTGGCCAATGTGGGTATGTGAGAAAGCTTGCCAGTAACTTGTTGGTCTGCAGTTCTTTCCAGGGTTTTCATGTAGTGTAAACAGAAGACACTGCTGTATTAGATAGAATTATATGCAACATTGGCACCCTCCCTCCCCCCAAAAAAACCCTTAAAAATGGTACTGGAATGCCTCATGTGGTCTTCAGTAGTACACAGTGTGAATGTGTTATGCACTCACCCATGTTTGTAACCAGATTTAGTTAATAAAAATAACTTTCTTTGGGTATAATGTGGCCTAGTGGTTAGAATGCCTGCCTTGGATGCGGGAGGTTGCAGGTTCGAACCCCGGCCGAGTCATGCCAAAGACTTACAAAAATGGTACTAACAGCTGCCTCATTAGGCATTCAGCATTAAGAGGTTAGTGTTAGGACTGGTTGGCCTGGTGTCAGGATAATGTGACAGGGTGGGACATCATACTACATGTCTGCAGCACGATGCATCAGTCTAGATATCACTATAAACTGCCACACTGTAGACATCATAGCGATATGACTGAAAATTTAAAGCTACTTTAAAAATCCAAATCACACACACACACACACACACACACACACACACACACCATTGGAGTGGACTGTCCATCAGTGCCCTTCTTATTTGCTCCTTCAGTGTGTTTTGTGCGCAGTTTTTCAGCATCTCAGTCTGCCTAACTCTTCCTGCCTCCAGAATGTTAGCAAGCATATAAGTACATATACATGTAGGTAAGAATGTGGCTACAATATCATATGCAGCAGTAACATTTGAATAGGATTTTGAGAAGGATGTTGCAGTACAACAATTTGTATTTGTGTGAACCATGAGAAGTCGGAAAGTACAGTAGCATATTATATAATCTTTGCTGTATAATTTGTTTATTCATGTAGTGTAAACAGAAGACACTGCTGTATTAGTTAGAATTATATGCAACATTGGCACCCTCCCTCCCCAAAAACCTCCTTAAAAATGGTACTGGAATGCCTCATGTGGTCTTCAGTAGTACACAGTGTGAATGTGTTATGCACTCACCCATGTTTGTAACCAGATTTAGTTAATAAAATAACTTTCTTTGGGTATAATGTCCACTACCAAATCTTCAATGCAACCATTCCATAAACATAATTCTGTATGTATATCAGACACTGATGTATTTGGCAGTAGAATCACCTGGAACTCCCATCCTTTCTCATTACAATTTGGTATTTCTAAATCCAGTAATTTCTTTCGATTGAAAATCACCATTCCAGGTGTATTCTGATGGCATTATTGCAGTGGAATCCATATTTTCTAAACAGAAAAACATAAAGAAGTGCAGTCTGATGACTTTTAAGATAAAAACAAAGGTTTTAGATCAGTTTTTTTTTTATGGGTTGATTCAGAAGCGACCCATTTTGAGACTTATATGGTAATGATGTCAAAACTGAAAATATTTGTAAGAAAATAACAAAATGTAAGGAAAATAACCCAAAACAATGAAAAACATTTTCAGCCACTATTAATATGACAGCAGTGAAACCAAACTCTGTTTGATGTAAGCTATACAAATTGAACATGATGATGGTGGTGATAATAACAACAAGAATAATAATAACAACAACAGTAATTTTGCATTATTGATAAATAAGGAAAATTAAAATCAAAACTGGACAATCTTTGGTTATCAAGTCATACATTTTAAAATGGATATAATTCATGTTTTAATTATAAAGAATAGGAATTACCACACTTAGAACGGCATTTTACACAATTACTGCACTTAGAATGGTATTTTACACAATTACCACACTTAGAATGGTGTTTTACACAATTACCATGCTTATTGTGTTTATAACAGAATGGTGTTCTACATGATTATCATGCTTAGAGTGGTATTTTAAACAGTTACCACACTTTGAGTGTCTTACACAATTACCAGAGTGGTCTTATACACAGTTATTATACACTGAGTGGCATTTTACAAAATTACCAAACTTTTAGTGATATTTTATACACTGAATTACCATACTTTGAATGGTGTTTTGCACCATTACCACACTTAGGGTTGGGTGGTGTTTTACACAAGATACCTAGAAAAGTGCTTTACACAAGTACCACATTTTACACAATTACCACACTTAGACTGTTGTTTTACATAATTACTACACTCACTGGTGATTTACAGAGTTACTACACTTAGGTAGGGTGCTGTTTTACACAGTTACCACACTTAGAGTTGTTTTACATAATTACCACACTTGAAGTTGTGATTTACACAGTTACCATATCACTTTTATATAAAAACATACTGCATATACACAAAAGCAGTCTGGTGGCCTAGTGGTTAGCACATCTACCTCAAATGCAGGAGGCCGCAGGTTCGAACCCCACTCAAGTCATACCAAAGACTTATAAAAATGGTACTAATAGCTGCCTCATTATGCGCTCAGCATTAAGAGGTTGGTGTTAGGACTGGTCAGCCTGGTGTCAGAATAATGTGACTGGGTGGGGCATTATGCTACATGTTTGCATCATGATGCCACAGTGCTAGATATCACTATAAACTGCCACACTGCGGACATCGTAGTGATATGACTGAAAATTTTTTAAAGCTGTGTTAAAAATCCAAAACACACACACACACTGCACATACACAAAAGCATCACCAACCACAATAATAAAGTCACGATTGGTACATGTATTTTTAAATTGCTAACTGACTAAATTATTGTGATAAATTCAAAGTTTCTGCTGTTTACTTAAAAACAACATTCAGTTAGGATATATGGTTTGTACTTGAATGTATCACAAATTTTGACAAAGCAGCTGATGTACAGGTGAGTGGAGTAGTCACAAGAAGAAAAATTGCTGTTTGCACACAAAAAGCTTTGGGTGCAAGTATGTGTAAGTATGGGAAGATACAACTCTGGATTATTTTGCCAACTTAGATATGAACAGTTACAGTAAATGTGAAAACCTTACAAGAAACCCTTGAAGAACTACATTAAATGGATACATAGTGAAATAGACAAGACTTTTTGGAGCATACCTGGTAATTGTGTCTGTAATGTAAGTAAAGCATGCACTTGTAAATAACCCAATCCTCCCTGACAAAAATTTACCTACCTCTGCATATTATATAAATTGTCACACCGCTTCGGTGGCCCTAGTGGTTAGAGTGCCCGCCTTGGATGTGGGAGGTTGCAGGTTCGAACCCCAGCCGAGTCATGCCAAAGACTTATAAAAATGGTACTAACAGCTGCCTCACTAGGCACTCAGCATTAAGAGGTTAGTGTTAGGACTGGTTGGCCTGGTGTCAGGATAATGTGACAGGGTGAGACATCATACTACATGTCTGCAGCACGATGCATCAGTGCTAGACATCACTATAAACTGCCACACTGCAGACATCATAGCGATATGACTGAAATATTGTTAAAGCTACGTTAAAAATCCAAATCACACACACACACACACACACGCACATACTGCATACTGTAGTTTTGTATATCTTCAGACAGTGTTTGATTTTGGACACCAAGTTTTTGTTGTTTTGTGGCCAAAATCATATTTTCTTGCCTTGTAATTTTAAGAGATTGTTTTAAATTGTTTTATACTTGTGTCTGTATGTTTTTGGACACAGTTGCAGCTTTGCAGTAATAAGACAAGATAGACAAAACAAATACCACTTTCAGAAAGTTAGGGAATAGTTTGCTTGTAATGGGAAATTACTAATCCAAATTAACAAAAATTGGGTGAACCAAGAGTCACTATTCATTTGCTTACTGACATTGATGTAACAGATATTTATTAAAACTAACTTACTCACCTGTGAATAAAAAATCTCAATGTAAAAGCATTAGATGACTATGTCACCCATTATTAAAAGAGATAAGCCTTGAAGTGTCTTGATTCTTAAGAAAGTGTTTGATGCCTCCATTGTGGATAACACTAAAACCTGCACCTGGTCATGAATTGGTGACATATATAGCAATTGGTTTCAGTCAATAATGATGTATTTTTTTTTTTTTTTAAATAATGAAAATAAAGATCATTTTCTCTTGTGTTTTATTTATTATGAATTTTTAAATATTCAGATATATTTTAGAATAAATATTCAGGTATATTTTAGAATAAATATTCAAAAGTATTTTAGAATAAATATTCATAAATATTCAAATATACTTTAGAATTAATATTCAAATATACTTTAGAATTAATATTCAGATATACATGTACTTTAGAATTAATATTCAAATGTATTTTAGAATAAATATTCATAAATATTCAAATATACTTTAGAATTAATATTCAAATATATTTTAGCTTGCTATAAGTCTTGCATTATTTTTGGTACTACCAGACCACACAGACTGGAATTATTATGTGACAGGGTACAAGTTTTAGTATGTGACAGGGTACGAGTTTTAATGACAAGTTACATGTATGATTTAATTGTCAAAAATTGGGAGAACAACATTTGACTATTAATAGGTTGACAACACTGGTATAACAAATAGCATTGGTATAAAACTACGTTATTCACCTGGGAATAAAAAAGCTGGAATGGTAACAAATGGAAATGGAAGAAGGCTATGCCACCTTTATTAAAAGAGGAGACCACTCAAAATGAAAGTGCATGAGATATGCATGTAGTATGCAGGTACAGGGTGTTCCACTACTATATCTCAGAAATTATCAATGGCAGGGGTAAACCATTGAAAGAGGTAACCCAGATCATTTGTGTAGTGGAACATCCTGTCACTGCCAACTATATCACAGAAATTGGCAGGTACAAACTGATGTGGGAGGTAACACACAGTGTTATGTAGTGGAAGAATTACAACAACAGTTGGTACAGAACACAACTTAAGCTGGAGGCTCAAACCTTCATCACAAGATTTTCGTTTCTTTATCCTCCTTCATTTTGAAAATTTAAATGATTTTGTTGTGTGAGGTGTGTATAGCAGTCTCCTTTTAAGTTGTTTACTTGTTATGTTTGTATGCTGTCTGGCCAAGTAGGGCTGCAAAAGAAGCTTTTTGACAGATTAAAAGCTGTCGGTATCCTTTTTGTTCACTATCTGGATCAGTAATACAGTTTGGCACAACATAGCTTCATATAGTGATCTAGACAGTTAATTAGGTAGATGTTGAATAATATGTAATATCTGGAGCTGTGTTATATGTGCATTCATTATCTACCAGTAAACAAAAGAAACTGCTAAGTTGGCTTAGATTAAGCACAGCCATGTTTCCAGGCAGATGAACAAAAAAAAATCAAGGTGAGCAAAGAGCTGCGATGTTCTGTACTTCATTTTGCCTCATTCTTTTGGCTTATCATTTGTGGAAAACCTGCATGTGACTTTGTTTCTAATAAGTGATTGCAGATTGAAGGGCACCTTGCTGGCTGGTGTTCATCACCATGGTTTCTAGAAGAAAATGTGAAAAAGGTCCCAACATGTTAACAAACATTTTGATTGTTGTGGAAGGAGGTTTCCTATCCTACCCTGTGAGATGATTACATAAACAGTGAAATGCATGGTGGTATTAGAGGTTATTTGGAACCTATCTTGTAAATAATGTTTTTCTCACTCAAGCAGATCAGACCATTAATCATGTCTTTCCCAGCATTGCTTCTTGTTTTACCTGCCTCATTTCTCTTAAACTTTGAGTTTCCATTGCCAAGTAGGTCAGGAGAAGAACATTTTCTTTTGTCAGAATAAATTGTTTGTGTACTTTCATTTTTTTTTCTTCAGTAATTTATAATAGCACACAAAGAAAAGTATTTTTCAAAAGTACCATTTGCAGGGATCTCCCTGGATCAGAAAAGTACCGTATGTACTTGTTTATAAGTTGAGTCCAACTGCAAACTGCACAGACCCAGATCTGTCATCGCATAAAGTGCCCACAGATCTGGGTCTGTACAGTTTGGTATGAGTAATCAGTCGAACAAACATCATAGATCCTGATCTGCCAGTACATTATGCTGTGGCAGATCTGGATCTGTGTTGTTTGCAGTATGACCTGACTTTTAAGTGAGTTACAGATAGTAATGGTCAGGCTTGACAGACAGGGCCACCTATATGAAGCAATCTTAAACTTTTAGTTTTTGCCATCAAGAAATTTGCCTATCAACTCTTACCTGGATCAAAACAGATGTCTTATTTCAATTTTTCATATAGGGAACCCATTAAAAAAAATCTGCTTTCTTGCAGATTAAAATATCTATGTACTTCCTATCATTCCCTAGATGTTATGTATTTTGCAGTTCATGGATTTACAAAAGACAAGTAATTATCAGCTTGACCACGCTGGTGGCCTAGTGGTTAGAGTGTCTGCCTCAGATACGAGAGGTCGTGGGTTCAAACCCTGGTCGAGTCATACCAAAGACTTTAAAAAAATGGCACTAACAGCTGCCTTGCTAGACACTCAGCATTAAGAGGTTAGTGTTAGGACTGGTCAGCCTGGTGTCAGGATAATGTGACGGGGGTGGGGGTGGGGGACATGATGCTACATGTCTGTGGCATGATGCCCCAGTGCTGGACATCATTATAAACTGCCACACTGCCGACATCATAGCAATATGACTGAAAAAATTTTAAAGCTACATTACACTAGTGGAATGTCAAGAGATTCATTTATATTGAAGTCATGTAAATACTTACGCAAGTGTACAGGGCAGTTTTAAGATTTAGGAGGTCTGTTGTCTGTCTCTCTGTCAGAACAATTTTGTTACTGCTGCTTCTCGACTATGAAATGTTACATGTGCATTTTTCCTAAGGTCTAGTTTGTTCTAGATAAAAATTGTGCCACTTGGACATTTAATATTGCTACCACATCATCCATCTTCAAAATCTTGTTATTGCTACTTTTCCTGAATGGTTTTATCAACATAGGGTCTTCACTAAAAAGACATGTTTACTTGGTCCCAAATGAAAGTGGTGCCAATCTGATAAACAGTAGGGCTACCATAGTGGCCATTTTGAACAATTTGTTCTCACTACAGTAAAACCTCTTTTGAAAGACCACAGTTATGTGCAACCACCTGTCTTGAGAGACTTTATTCTCAGTGCACAGATTTATTGATTATATAGTGTTATGACCTGTTATAAGAGACCACCTGTCTTGAGGGACCATAATTTTTTGGCAGAAGGGGTGGTCTTTCAAGACAGGTTCTACTGTACTCGGATGAATGATTTTGCCATTTTTTTTTTTTCAAAAGAAAGAATTATGATATGTAGCTGATCATAAATGAAAATAGTGCCAATCTGTTGTCACAACTACTACAAGATGGCTGGACATGTCAACATTGTTCTTTAACCAAAAGTCTTCTTGTGATATTAAGTTGATCCTAAATGGACTATTTACTTTTGCAGGTTTGGCGTTATGCTTATAGTACTTCCCCTTGCAGATAAATTTGTACTAAGAAGAGTGTATTTCTTGAGAAGACCGTGTCCAAGTTTATAAAGTTTTGCAGCAAATTAATTCTAAAACCTTGACCACATTTACAATTCTTTAATGCATTGAAGTAAATTAGATGTATTTGTTTAATGAAAATTTGACATTTGGTAGTATTGCCATGTTAAACTGCCTGAAACATTTATTGTTTAAATGTTATTAAATGTATTGTGCATTATTTTGAGGCATTTCTTATCTTCCATGCCTTTACTTGCAAATTATTTTAATGTATATTTTGTATTTTTAGCCTTTAATATAAAAAAAATCTGTTTACTTCTGAAACAAGTCCAAATTTAATTACTAAGAGTAAAATGAAATCCATGACCTTTAAAAAAAAATCCTGAGAAAATTTGGTGGCTGATTATCACAGGAATTGAACCTGCATCTTTCTGGTCACATGTCCAGTGCCTTGACCTCAGAACCACAGCAGCTCCAGTGGATCAGGACCTCAGTGGTTTCCAGGTTATATCTCAGGGGTGGGGGGTGCTAAGTTAGTGTGTATAGGAGGAGATGTGAACAATTTTAAAGTTATGAATGTGGGTATAATCCTCAGGGGCAGGGAGAGATCAAGGGGACGATGCCATTTGTTTAGATCTTGTGTCCTTCTTTTGCCAAGAAAGTGATCCTATATATATCGTCTGGGAAGGAAGATAAGTTAAACCAACATTAACAGACGATATTACAATTGTGTTATGTGCTCCAAGCTTTTCTTTCCCCACTATAGTTTCAATATGCATGTGAATTTCCACACACACACACACACACACACACACACACACACACACACACACACACTTATTTATATCAGTGCTATGGTTTAATCATTAACCTTCCAAAAGATAACTGGAGATGGAAATTATGATGGTGAACTTGCATGGGTTAGTTGAAGATGTTGGCTTTTAATATTGGAATTAGGTATTTAAACATTATTCAGGAAGTAGTTTTTAGTCCATCCACCTGGAATTTGTTTACATTCCATATAATAGGATTCCATATCAACTTCCAGCATAAACATACTGGATTAATGTTAACATGAGATGTAAGCTGTGGTTAATCAAAGGAGATCTCCAAACCATTGAGGTCAGCTTTTTTTTTTAAAGCTCAGCTGGCCATAACACCAGGCAGTTCATAAGATTATCTTTTACATATTTCTAGGATCCCATCTTCTGTTGCATGTTGTACATTCAGAATTCAGAGGCACTTTTGAATTTGTTCAGATGATGCCAATCTGCCACCAAATAAATTTACCATTACCATGGGTGAAAGTTTTCTGTATATGGATAGAATTCTGCATTTGTGTAATACCTTCGAGTTTTTTGTGGGGTGGGAGTGGGGGAGGTCTAGCATCTTGAAACAAAATGCAAAGAGTCAGTATATTTCTGACTATTTTTATAAGATATGACATTAAATTCTGTACAGTGTTAATATGAGCATAAGATTTTAATCTGGGGCAAGTGACATGTTGAGAACAATTTAGGTTCAAAAACAAATGAGGTTGGTGGAGTTGGACGAAAAAGATGGTGAAGATGAAAATTTAAAATACTAAACTTTACTATTAATTTTTCTCTAAGTCATCATTCTTATTAGTGCATTTTAGAGGACTGTAGGATTAAAAAAAAGGTGTCTTTGAAGGTGTGCATAGAAGTCTTGGTTTACAGGTAATAGTGATAATTATTCCTTGAGTCAAGAAGTTGGAATATATACCTATTGATACAGCACACAAAATGATTGTCTGAAACGTGAGGATCTTTTGGCTGTTTTGTGATATGTGTCTTCCATATTAAAACCCGTATCAGCTAGTTTACAGGCCTGTCGGATCATTCAACCACAGTAACTGCCAGATGTAATTAAGGTAGAGTGTTCATTTGTAAGATTAATTTTTGTGAAAGTAAAAGATGGGAGGAAAATATTGCAAAATCAGAAAATCGGAGTCAGTTGAATTGAAAGTGTAAGGTAATTAAATGTTTTAACACACATTTGCATGTATTCTAGTAATAATTTTCAAATACAAATCAGTGATGGAAAGAGTACATTAAGTATTATGCACATATGTGAGGGATTTAATGACACATAAACACAATCCAAGCTATATAGTGCTGAGTACATGCTCAACTTTAGGCATCCCCAGAAAGGCATACCAAACAAAGATAAAGGCAAAAATGGATAACATCCTTAAAGTACTTTTCATGATATACACCTAATTCTTTTAAAAAGTCCAAGTCCTTCTCATTGTGCACATCATGATGGAACATATCCAAGGTTGAAAAGGTTGCCTTCATTACTATACTCTCACAGTATGTATGAAGGCATATTGGGCTGATTCTTTATCCCAGAGCCTGCAGTAGGAAGCAAATTACGACTTGGCAGCTAACATTATTGTCGTGTTCTTGCAATAGATAGTGGCTGGGGAGAGAAGTTGTTTCAGGAATCTTTTCTTTTGTTGCTGTCTTCCAAACAGAATTGCAGTATATCTAGGGCTCAAGCATCCATTGATTCAAACCAAGATGCAAGGTCTATTCTGGGGCACATGATTATTTCTCAGGAAAAAAAAAAAACCTCTGAAAAAATAACCTTTTATTTAATTTATTTTTTATTTATTTTATTTTCAAGCCTTTCTTTTATTTCTGGGATAAATCTCTCCTATGTGCTGGAAATTCTCCCTATTACTTCAGTTGTAGTTGCTGGCTTCATTGTGCAAGACTTCAGACCTTTTAGTGTCATCACAAACAGCTGATTCATTAAAACGATTACAACAGTGAAGCAGTTTTTTTCTGGTTTTCAAAATGGCAGCATGGGCAGCAATTGGTATCGATATGTATTCACATACAGTCATCTATATTATAGTATTTATTGCTTATACAGTCATCTGTAACAATATTTATTGCTATACAGTCATCTATAATACAGTATTTATTGATATATAGTCATCAATATTACAATATTTATTGCTATCCTGTCATCAATATCACAGTATTTATTGCTATACAATCATATATATCACAGTATTTATTGATATACAATCATCTATATCACAGTATTTATTGCTATACAGTGATCTATATTACAGTATTTATTGATATACAATCATCTATATCACAGTATTTATTGCTATACAGTGATCTATATTACAGTATTTATTGATATATAATCATCTATATCAGTATTTATTGATATACAATCATCTATATCACAGTATTTATTGATATACAATCATCTATATCACAGTATTTATTGATATACAGTCATCTATATCACAGTATTTATTGCTATACAGTGATTTGTATTACAGTGTTTATTGATATACAATCATCTGTATCACAGTATGATTTCAGCTGGCAGTATACTCATCCCTAGTGGATGGCTTGCACTTGGCAAAAAGAAAAACCTATTGATTTTAGGGTCAGAGGTTGAGGTCACTCAGACTGAGATAAGAAAATTATTTCTGCACAATAACTTGAGTCATCCACCATTTGCAGTTACCAAACTTTGTTGGTGGCTTGCACTTGGGGTAACATTAAGAAGCCTATTGACTTAAGGGTCAGAAGGTCATGGTCACTGGTGTTATGTATATTTAATTTGCATTGTTTGAGGGGTTTTATTCATTATATGCTGAGGGTTATGTAAAATTGAATTTTGTATTTGACCTTTTCCTAAATGTAGTTCACTGTGTAAACAACATTGTTTATATTTTGGAGGGTGAAAGATAAACACTATAATCTTGATCTGAAGCTGAGTCAAGGTCATTTGTATTTTTCACATAGGTATAAATACTGCTGGTCATCATGTTTGTCACATGCTTTGTTGTGGTTTTGGTGAGGGACCTTCTAATTATAACATAGATTGTTCTGGAACAATGGACTTTTGACCCTCATTTGGGTTTTCCTTTGTGTCTTAGTTTTTTTTATATAAATCTTGTTTACTTGAAAACTAGTCATTCATGTGATGACATCTGAGTGGAATGAGTTGTATTAATTATTGTTGTGCAGTATTTTGTTTGGATGAAATTATTTAATTCAAATTATTCTGCTCTGGAAATATGAAGTGCTTTATAATAATATTCTTGGAAAGAGTGACTTGGAATCATACTGAAATTCAAACAAGGATATTTTCTTGGATTATATTACTGTGATTCAACAAAAGAGTGTTGACACATCATTACAGGACACTGGTACAGTAGTACATTAGAGACTACAGGTCACAATGGGCACATCAAAACCTTCATCTTCGGAAAGGACTTGTGTCAGTAATTCTAAGATTATTTAGAATTTAATTTTCAGTACCATAAGTTTCTTTTGTACATTTTCACTTTGTATACTTTGTATTCTAGGGAAATAAATTATTTATTGAATTTTATGAAGCTTGTTGCTTCTCACTCTTTTCTGTTACTCTAGAGTCGTGATAGTGGCTGGAAGAAGAAAAGTAGTTTCCTTACAATGACCAAACTTTATGGCTAGCTTATATTTGGAATATTGAAGAATCCTGTCAATTTTGGGGTTGCTAGGTCAACAGTCAAGGTCACTGTGACTGAAAGAAGTGGTTTCTGTCTAAAAAAATCAATTATCTGTATAGAAGACTGTTAAACAAGGGCATGCCATTTGCAATGCTCTTCTCAACTTGCTGGATATAGTTTATGCCAGAATCTTGTAAATGTGGCTAGTCTCAGTTTCATTGGATCCCTGTGAAATTTTGGTTTTATTCTGGCCTGTATCTGAAGATTTGCATTTGCATATATTTTGCGTAATATCTGAAGATGTGCATGCCAAGAATCCAGTTTGACCAAATAGTTTTTTGTTAGAGTTAATGCCCCTTTTTGTCTTACAGCTGACCTTGACACAATTTTATAAACACTTGCAGTTTTTGTTGGGTCCCTGTTAAAGTTTGTACCCATTGTTGTCATCATCTGAAGATATGTGTACTAAGAAATTTCCCCTATTATTTTTTGTAAGAGCATGGTTCATACAACCATGAAAAATCATTGAATTTGGAAAAAATTGGTTTTATCCTTGACAACTTGTAGACCAATACTTGAATTTTTTTCCCAGTACATGGTACAAAAATTTATAGTAGTTGATGGATTTCAGTGATACTTGATACATCCATTTATAGTGTTGATGGATCTGAGCAATACTTGGTACATTTATACTTGGTACATTTATTGATAGATTTCAGCGATACGTGGTACATCCATTAATAGTGGATCTCAGTAATACTTGGTACATTTATACTTGGTACATTTATTGATAGATTTCAGTGATACTTGTTACATCCATTTATTGTTGTTGATGAATCTCAGTAATACATGATACATTCATTCATCTTGGTGTCTTCTTGGCCTGTTGTTCTTTATGTCTTCTTCTTGGCCTAATGTTCTTTGTGTCTTCTTCTTGGCATAATGTTCTTGGTGTCTTCTTGGCCTAATGTTCTTTGTGTCTTCTATTTGGCATAATGCTCTTGGTGTCTTCTTGACCTAGTGTTCTTTGTGTCTTCTTCTTGTCCAAATGTTCTTTGTGTCTTCTTCTTGGCATAATGTTCTTGGTGTCTTCTTGTCCTAATGTTCTTTGTGTCTTCTTCTTGTCCTAATGTTCTAGGTGTCTTCTTGTCCTAATGTTCTAGGTGTCTTCTTCTTGGCCTAATGTTCTTTATGTCTTCTTCTTGGCCTAATGTTCTAGGTGTCTTCTTGGCCTAATGTTCTAGGTGTCTTCTTGGCCTAATGTTCTAGGTGTCTTCTTGGCCTAATGTTCTAGGTGTCTTTTTCTTGTCCTAATGTTCTAGGTCTCTTCTTCTTGGCCTACTGTTCTAGGTCTCTTTTTCTTGGCCTAATGTTCTAGGTCTCTTCTTCTTGGCCTAATGTTCTAGGTGTCTTCTTGTCCTAATGTTCTTTTTGTCTTCTTCTTGGCCTAATGTTCTTTGTGTCTTCATCTTGTGCTGATGTTCTAGGTGTCTTCTTGGCCTAATGTTCTTTATGTCTTCTTCTTGTCCTAATGTTCTTGGTGTCTTCTTGTCCTAATGTTCTTTTTGTCTTCTTCTTGGCCTAATGTTCTTTGTGTCTTCATCTTGTCCTGATGTTCTAGGTGTCTTCTTGGCCTAATGTTCTTTATGTCTTCTTCTTGTCCTAATGTTCTTGGTGTCTTCTTGTCCTAATGTTCTTTTTGTCTTCTTCTTGGCCTAATGTTCTTTGTGTCTTCATCTTGTCCTGATGTTCCAGGTGTCTTCTTGGCATAATGTTCTTTATGTCTTCTTCTTGTCCTAATGTTCTTGGTGTCTTCTTGTCCTAATGTTCTTTGTGTCTTCTTTTTGGCCTAATGTTCTAGGTGTCTTCTTGGCCTAATGTTCTAGGTGTCTTCTTCTTGTCCTAATGTTCTTTGTGTCTTCTTCTTGGCCTGCTATTCTTGATGTCTTCTTGAGCTAGTGTTCTTCCTGATCAGTGCAAGTTGCACATATTTATGACATATTCAATAAAGTAACATCAGTAGAAAGTTTTAAGCCCATCGGAAAAATTGCTGATTCAGAAGTTCGAGAAAGCCTTAAAGTGTCCTTGCAGCAAAGGTCACCAGGGTTGTGGAAAGCTTATATTTGATTTCTATCCCTATATAATGGAGAAAATAAAGATGTCAAGAATGTAGTTCGTAATCCTTGGGTTTAAAGAAGGATGTAGACTTTAGTTCAGTGTGGCAGTTAAATATTTGCTTCATCAGTTATTAAGTGTGAGATTTTCTTGTGGACAGTGTTTACTTTGATTAGGTGTTTGACAGGATGGGGATGGGGATGAAGGTAGATAGTGTTTACTTGGATTAGGTGTTTTACAGGATGGAGATGGGGATGGGGGGGGGGGAAGGGGCCAGAGAGATGTTATAAAGCATGTGTTCCTACTATTGTAAGTTTGGCAGTACATGTCATTCACATCACTTTTCTGTGCCTGTACTTGCCTATCTCCAGCTGAGAATGGTCTGACTGTTTGCTGAAGAAATGAGTTTTCCATTCAGATAGACAGATAGTGCTGCCAGGCAGTAGACATCACTGATCTTTTTCCTGTACTTGATTGGAAAAACAGCTATACTGATAATGTAGAGATGTAAGAAATACCTGTCTTGGCTCCATCTGTGGGAAGAAAAATAGATGTTTCACAGAATTATTATGGCTGTATAGTAATCAACTTTTCTCTCTCTCTGTCTCTGTCTGTCTCTGTCTCATTTTTTCACACTTCTGATAACCACCATACATCCGCAGCCCATATACAAACTTGGATGCCAATTGATATGTGAATTACATATTACATCTAGATATGCCTCTTGACTATTTCATCTTTTCAGGTCCAATTTGATGGAGTTATTGCCATGCTAATGTCCATAATACACCTCCTTGTAACCAGTCTTGTAAAGCTTGAAAACCATGCAACACATTCAGATGCAGTTTGGTGTGTAGATTCCTTCATAGACATACAGTAGATGTGCTTTTCATCAGTTTTGTCTTAGTTCTATTTTGAATAGAGTTATGGACCTTGATCACCAACTTAATAATTTCACATTGGATATAGTTATGGATTTGACCATTAACTTAATAACTTCAAATTGGATAGAGCCATAGACCTTGACCATTAACTTAATAACTTTGCATTTGATAGAGTTATAGACCATGACCATTGACTTAATAACTTTGCATTTGATAGAGTTATAGACCTTGACCATTAACTTAATAACTTTACATTTGATAGCGTTATAGACCTTGACCATTACTTTATAACTTTACATTTGATAGAGTTATAGACCTTGACCATTAACTTAACTTTACATTTGATAGAGTTATAGACCTTGACTATTAACTTAATAACTTCACATTTGATAGAGTTATAGACCTTGACCATTAACTTAATAACTTTACATTTGATAGAGTTAAGGACCTTGACCATTAGCTTAACATCTTCACAATTGAAATATTTAAGTTGCAAGCATCAAAACAGTCCTTTTGAATAATTCTCCTGTATTTCCCCCCTCAGAACAGTATTTATTAGTGTCAAGAGTCTCCAACAGGTACAGCCCCCCTCCATGATAAAAAGTGAGCTATTTTAACAATGCGCATTGCATTTTGTCAACATAGCAACCAGTGTTATTCTGAAAGACATGAACATGAAACTAGCCATAATTATTCCTGAGATGTCAACAATAAATTTTACAGTTGAAACGGGATGGAACAGGTGAGGTTCATAAAGGTCAAAGGGTAAAATATTAGCTTATTGTTTAATATGGAAGAAAGCAAATTTGCTTTGTCATCATTTATTTTTTAATTTCATTGCAAATAAATGAAAAGAAACATTTTCACTATATATTTCTTTTACTTAATGCAACAGTTTTAAATTGAAGTTGAATTTATTCCTATATTCTAAGACTTCTAATTTCCCCATAATTAAGGTCACTCCTCACACAAACATGCTTCATTGCAGATTATGTAAGCAAGAGCAAAATAAGCATAATTAGCTTATTTTCATGCATAAAATCAATGTTAATGTACCATTTTATTCAGAACATCATACATAATGATACGAAAATAAGAAAAATAATTGCATAAATTTTTATATTTGTTTTAAGGTGGCACTCTACAGTTTTGTATTTTGCATAGGGTTAGAATTTTAAAGAAAAAGAATTTCCCCGGGTTTCCTCACTGGTTATACTAGCTATTTAAAAAAGACCTTGTATATCTTAGGTATTGTTTAAAGAACCTTTAATTCCCTTTATTTTGGTGTCTGATTGATGGGTGTAATATGGGTTATAGAGTATACAGCTTGACCTTACTCCAGATGTGCATCTTTCACAAAAGTGCTAGCTCCACTTGGTCATTTTCACTTCCTGAACGTCAGAGGTAAATTGTAAAAAGAAAAAAGAACCAATATAGTTTTTTACATTTTATATATTTGGTAATTCATTCATTACACTTTCAGAAGCTGGTATTGTCTAGTCTGGCAAAATTCATTTTGCCTATTTTAATAGCTGCTAAGGATAGTGTACTTTAGACAAATTCAGACTGATTTTTGGAGCACAAGGGGGAGCAGTCATTTTAGTTAGCAGTGTGCTAAGATTATTTACAATTTCCAAAAGTTCAATATCCAAAGAAATGTCAGTCACATTACATCAAAGTAGCATACTAGAGGTATGCCAACATTCTCTCCACTGTGCATGTTTTAAATGCAAACAACTTCACCTTACAATAAATCACCAAAGACATCTACTTGATGTGTGCTCTACATCTACTTCCAAGGTTATTTTACAACCTGATAGTAATGGCCATGTGATGTTCTGATTGATAATATTTGTGGTCAACTTTGGGTTATGACTCCAGGTCAAAGTCGTGAAGGGGTGGTGGTGTTGGTGGTTGGCAATTATGCAATAAAGACTTACTAACTTTTGGGTTATGACTCCAGGTCAAAGGGGTGGTGGTGTTGGTGGTTGGCAATTATGCAATAAAGACTTACTAACTTTTGGGTTATGACTCCAGGTCAAAGGGTTGGTAGTGTTGGTGGTTGGCAATTATGCAATAAAGACTTGCTAACTTTGGGTTAACAAGAATGCCACAAACTCCCCCAGCTTTGTTGGGGGTGGGTTGTAGTGGATTTGGTTATCGTTATCTAGAGGGTGATTGCCGACGGTGTAATTGCCCGGATCGAGTAGATATCAGTATAAAGTGTGAAACTTATAGGTGGAATAGATAGAGATCTGAGCAGATATATAAAACAGAATGACACGAGCCCCCATACATGTAAAGACAATAAATTTAATAAAAATTAATAAACAATTGTGATAATACATTACATTAGGAAGATACACTTCTTTTTTAAACAAATCATTCAACGAATTTCAAACACAAATATACTTATACAAACAGCCGATCTGTTTTAAGTGATAGAATTAGTTCATCATCGAATCGAGTGAAAGATCGAAGTCAATGCTTTGTACAGATTCATAACCTGATTGTTCTGGTTCAGTCTGAATTCACTGCAACTGTTCTTTAACTTCCCTGTGCCAGTACGTCTGGGTCCTTTCCACTTTTCCCTTCTCCAACTCTCTAGTGTCTCGCCGCTTTCGGCCCTCGAACTTTGTGTGGTTAGGTGGTTATGTAAGTACGTGATGCATAGATACTTCAACAGGTAGATTCGTGTATACGTCACATGGATACGTTGGTAAATATGTCATGTGGAGCTATCTCACCCTCCAAAAGTAAACAAAGTAGCAACCTAAATATTCTGTCAGGTATCCTACTGGGAATTGATCATTACTCCCCCTCGTTAATGTCAGATGTAGTTCTATCAGAATTCAAACAGATACCAACGGCTATCTGGTCTAACTAAACATGGCAGACCATAAACAAACCTAGTTTCCTAAGATTAATGTACTTTCTAATGGCTATTTCAACCCTGGCTCACATTAACATCACCCCAAGACATCAGTTCCAGTCTCGTCTCAATTACACGAATGAAATTCCTTACATGGCTCAACTATGGTATTTATAGCAAATACACACATTCAAGTCTCTAGCATATATGAAATCTTACTACATGGTTTAACAACGTTAATTTCAGTCAATACGCACTCAAGTCTTTATACATGAAATCATCCAAGTCTGAGAATTCCCACGGATTCTCGTAACTCTATCAACTAAGGTAAGGCATAAAATTCTAGATACATATTTACCTATAACAATCGAGACTATACATTCAAACGATTCATCAACTTATATAAAGAATATCATTGTATGGATTCATGTAGATGAACTCACACAGTTGTATTCATATCAAGAAAATTGATCTACAAATCTAACCAAATAAATTCATGCAAATATAAGCAAATAAATCAAACAAATCATCATATTGATATCAATGATTTACGCAAGACTGACGCAAAATACCTTGTGTTTTCAAGTTTTCCTGCCAGAATTGTGTCCGTCGATTTTTCCAGACATCCAATTCCTTGGATGATTAATTACAAGTGAATTTCTAATAAATTTGACCCGGAGTCTTCTACATTTGTTTTCTGTTGCAGAAAAAAGTGTCGACTGACCAGGACCTTTGCGGCGGCACATTAAAACTGAAGAGTTTTCATGTGGAATCACGCCCCTGTATTCAGCATAACCAATCTGAATTAAATATCTCTACCACCTTAAGTAGGCGCTAAAAATGTAGTCCGCCTGACAACCTCAGATTACCAAATACTGATTCCTGGAAAACTTCAAACTGACAGCTTCAATACAGATCAGAAGTTAACCCCTATCCCTTTCAGTTAAATAAATGAAGGCTTAATTAAGAATCACTGCTCTCATGACAGAGACATTACCAATCAGTGCATTATGGCGATTTAAACACACGCCGGTCCCCATAAATCTAATTAATCGTTCACCTGCCCAACTTAATGTGTTCTTCATAGATCGACAGAAATTTGCACCCGTATAAAGAAGATTCACAAGATTATTCTTGATAGATTTTTAGGGGCAGTACTTGCATCTACGACTCACATGTCTTCCATAGTATACTTGTTATGATACCTTGAATCTGTTGCGTGCCACAGTCAGTATGCAATAGATTAGTGTTTAGTACTGATAAATTTGTAACTACTGCCAAAATAACATGAACATGTGGTCGAACAAAAGCCAGCAAGTTATGTACATCATATCTTGCTCAAAGAGATGAAGCAAATATCAACCCCACTTCCTCCACCTTGCTTTTTCTTTTTATACCCACAGGATTAATTATGTCATTAAAGAGGCAAGGGGAAGTTTTCAGTTGTGTTTTTCTCCGTGTGCTTGAGATAACCGAGAAGTATTTCCCATCAGTTTCCTCCACTACTTTCAGTGGAAATAACCAGCACATTTCATAGTTAAGGTTGGTAGTGATATGATCGTGCATTAACATTTCCCATCATTAATTGTGGAATTTTCTTTCAAAAAATTTTTACATTTTCAACCTTTTCTTATCCATTCTTAAAAGCAACATGTGACCATCTTGAAGATGTGAGTGAATTTTTAAGTATTGTCAGGAATTCGGTCATTGTTGTCAGACATGAATTCACTGCCTGGCCATCAGTAGAATCTATCAATCAACTTTAGCATCACTGAGATTGCAGTGGGCTGCTAACAAATTTGAACGACAGTTAGGTGTGTATCCCTGGGAGAGTTGGGTACAATGAACAAGTTTGTATAGAGTATTTCTGAACATACCATAATAATACCACGTTATACTACAATCATATTAAGGACCAACCAGTTTTCTACAGCAGGTGGTTGAAGTTTTTATTTTTAATTTCCAGCTGAAATAGCTGGAAAAAATATCTTGCTTTGATTTATAGCAAAGTAATATCATATTATTTCCTTATTGTATTTGAAACAATTATCTTAAGATAAAAGAAAACAAAATTCTTGAGTTAAAAGAAAATTTCACTCCATCCATACCCCCACTTTAAAATTAAATGGTCAATACCATATAGTAGATGAATTTGGTAATTGGTGTATTTGTATGGTAATTAGTATATAAGTTGTCATTCGAAACACAGTAATTAAAGTGAGATTATATGGCTGACACCCAGTTAAAAACTTTATGCTGACATTAGAGTTTGTTGATAAAATAGAAAGTGTTGACACTAAAGGCCACATTTTACTAGCTACAGTATTGATATATTAGGCAGCTATGCTGTTGATATAATAGGCAGGGAAACTTTTAGAGAACTTGAGAAATTATGTAAAATTTAAATAAAAAACAACTGCCCTCCTGACACGGTTGTATCACTCTGTTTGCTTGGACATGGTCTGATCACATTGCTTACTAGGACATGGTATGGTCTTGTCACATTGGACTGCTCCAGTGGCCTAGTTGTTTGAGCATCTGCCTCAGATGCAGGAGGTAGCAGGTTCAAACCCTGGCTGAGAGTCATACCAAAAACTTATAAAAATGGTACTAACAGCTGCCTCGCTAGGTGCTCAGCATTAGGAGGTTAGTTTTAGGACTGGTCGGCCTGGTGTCAGGATAATGTGACTGGGTGGAACATCATGCTTCATGTCTGTGGCATGATGCCCCAGTGCTAGACATCACTATAAACTGCCACGCTGCAGACATTGTAGCAATATGACTAAAAAATTGTTAATGCTTCGTTAAAAATCCAAATCACACACACAGACTCTTATCACACTGCTTGCTTGAACTCATGGATAGAACACATAGCTGTCATACCTGCCCGACATGTGACATGAAATACATGATTTATTAATCTCAATTCCCACCACTGCCATCATGTGTCAAAAAACATGATTTTCAGTAATCTTAGTAGAAAAGAGAGAGAGAGAGAGAGAGAGAGAGAGAGACCTTTCTTGACATAAACAGTAAACAGTCATGCTTAATACTCGTGGACAACTATCATCTCCATGCATTTTTTTCATTTGATTGCCATGGAGGTGATTAATAGGTATATCTGTGGGAATTAAACAACCACCATTGCACAGATTACCATACTTAATTAACAGACTTGAGTGATGTTCTGTTAAATATCCTTTGTTAGAGAGACCATTAGGTTAATTTGCATAAGTAAAGAACACATACTTGAACTGTACAATTCCTTTGAAGTTAGGTAAATCAATAAGCTATTGCTCTTCATTGCCTTGTTCAAACCCTCTTTACTAAAGACCAGAATATGCTTAGCTAGTTTACAATCAGTGGCAATGTTCTTTGAAGCTGAATTAAAACAAAAAAATGTGATTGTTTTAGTTTCTGAAACTGTAGAAATGTGATGTATATTTGAAGGGAAATTGTCAAAATCCAGATGTGATTCTGGAAGCATGAGCCATCAGCAAAGCAAAATTTTAGAAATCCTCTTTTGTTGGAGTTTGACTTTGTGAAGTGCAGCAGCAAGAGAGAGCATACTATTCTTTGCACATAATGCAAAAGCCATTTTGACATTAGTCATTTTAGAGTGTAAGACATCCATTGAGATAGTAACACCACATAGTATGCAAGTGTTTGAATTCATCTGCATGAAAATAGGTTTAATAGATACAGAGAATTTATTCTAAATCAGGCCCCTTTTGCTTCCAAGCAGCTGATATTTGGAGCAATTTGTTTAAAAGATACGCAGAATTTACACTCAATCACGCCTTAAGTTCTGTAGCCAAGTTTTGGAGTACATTGTTTGCTTCATACAGTAAATTCTGTCTGGGTAGACATCAGCTAGTACAACAATATTTAAAGCCCGCTGCATTAACATTGATGAGTTGTCACATTAGAGTAAGTTAAAGCCTGATGCATTAACATTGATGAATTGTCACATAAGAGTAAGTTAAATGATGCTGCAATTGACATTGAGTTGTCACATTAGGATAAAGCGACTGCATTAATATTGATGAGTGGTCACATTAGATTAAGTTAATGCATGCTGCATTAACATTGATGAGTTGTCACATTAGAGTAAGTTAACACCTGCTGCATTTACATACATGAGTTGTCACGTTAGAGCAAGTTAATGCATGCTGCATTAACATTGATGAGTTATCATGTTAGAGAAGGTTAAAGCCTGCTGCATTTACATTGATGAGTTGTCACATTAGAGTAAGTTATAGCCTGATGCATTAACATTGAGTTGTCACATTAGAGTAAGTAAAAGCCTGCTGTATTATTAACATTGATGAGTTGTCACATTAGAGTAAGTTAAAGCCTGCTGTATTAACATTGATGAGTTGTCACATTAAAGTCATTGATGAGTTGTCACATTAAAGTAAGTTAAAGCCTGCTAATAAACATTGATGAGTACATTAGAGTAAGTTAAAGCCTGCTGTATTAACATTGATGAGTTGTCACTTATGGAAGTCGATGATGGCTGAATGGATGTGGAGGCATTCACACCCCCACCATCCCATGTGCTGGGGTAGTCTAGTCACCCCTGGTCCCTAGACTTTATCTTTATATGTATCTGGAACCTGCTGCTTACACGAAACCATGAAATGTCAGAGGAAGTGTTTATAAATTATTAATTAGTTTTACAAACAACACATGCTGAAATTGCAATTTTAATAACTGCAGTAAGTAAATTTTCCACTTAAATCAATCAAAATAAAACATTCCAGATGCCATATTTTTGTTGGTCTTTAGTGGTGCTGTCTGATATTTGTCATGAATATGCTGGAGTGACCCACTCTGTTTTCTAGTAATAGTTGCCATTACTTCAGGATATTAAATTGTTGAAAAATTAAATATAATTCATAAAAATAAAAAGATATGTTAGGTCTTACCCAGCTTTACAAAAACATTATGCGTCTTTCTACTTTTCCTCTATGATTTCGATGTGCAGATTGTGAGGCTGGTTATTCTCCATAGATGGCCAGCATCTTGCTTCTGTGTGAATGTTATTTTCAAAATTTTAATCTCATGTATATATCCTTGCCTAAAGTAGTTCAGATTCTTCCGTAACACTTGACTGGAAAGTTTATCTTTAATCAGGTTAGTATTTAATTGAAATGTTATCGGGAAATGTGTGCAAGAGAATCTGACATGGTGCCTGTATTCTCTAATGATTCTGACATTTTTACAGGAAGCTTGATGATTCTGACATTTTTACAGGCAACTTGAAGTGCATAATAACAATCTCTTAGGGGTGTGTGTGGTTATCTAATTATTTCAGATGTATGCATTAGAGGTTACTACAAGATGACTTTACAGTCAATGAAATCATTTTCCCCTGAGCTCAGCAATCATCTGTTTCATTTTTCTTTGTTTTTTAGCAATACAGACATGAAGGTAGATATTCCATTGGTGTTTTGATGTACAGACAATGGCTTGTAGCCCGTTGTTCTCTTCTCAGGTTATGTAAGTTCTGTAGCCAAATTTTACCTGCCATGACATTAATTTGGCAAGGAGGTTGCAGCGTTCCCACGTTCCAAGTCACATCCAGAAATAATAGGATTTTGATAATAGGATTTTGATTGTTGCTCTGACTGCTGTTTTGACTATTCATTGTAGGGTGCTAAACTTCTTGTTGCTGACTTCATATATTCAGCCATAATGTCTATCATCTGATAGGTCTTTGTAATCAATATGTCCATTAGTTACACCATAATTTAGCTAAAAAAATGTTTTTACCCTCATAGTTGTTCCTATTTGTTGAGCCACATCAATGGGTACACAAGACATAGCAGTAATTTTTCTCTTATATTTCCATAAGCCAATAAACATTCTTGGGGTCTTTATTATTAAGCAATTAAAGACAAATTAATTATGTGACGCTCACCTCATAGATATTGAGGTCTAGAAAATTTATCCTAAGGTGTGTGTATGTAATTTGGATTTTTAACATAGCTGTAATAATTTTTCTGTGCTACAGCTGATTCTTCTCAACTTTGGCTTATTAATGCCACATAATTAACATAAATCCAACTAAACCATCTTAAGGAATGGAGTGGAAATACATGTATATCATTTAATTGGAATTACATGTATATTATTTAATTGGAATCGCTGGCAGTCATATGCATGTTCATGTACACGTTCACTAAACTAAACCATTTACACATGTTAATATTTCAGCCTAACTGTAATTAAAATAGCTATTTTTTTTAAATGTGGGGTTTTTTTTCTTGAAAATAATCATCACAGGTAACATATGACTTGTCAGTATATGATCAAACCGTCATGATAAATTGGATGAGAAATGGTGAAGTTGAGATTTTGAAATTATATATATTAGGCTCTTGACAGACAGCCTGACTGACCTGCGTGTGGAGTAGAAAAAAACCCCCAACAACATTCTTGTAATTTTCAAAAGTGGTAGATTTGAGCTATAAAATGGTATGTGCAGTAGACATCCTTTAAGACTGTATTTTTGGCCTACCACTGGTAAAATCATATGTATGCCTCTGTCTAACTGAGTTCAAGTCTTGGGATCAGCCAATGTGGGTATATGAGAAAGCTGCAATGTACAGCCTATTGTATGCTGAAAAAGGCTTAAACCCTCCACACCAACAACAATATAATTTTATCAATAAAGTACTGTATCTAGGTAAGAAAAGAAAGCTCTTTGGTTCTAGCTGCAGTCAGATTGTACTGGTATACAGTTTCCTTCTTGGATATTTGGTGTCAGCAGGAGGTCAGGCATATCAACATGTAAAGCTGGAAAAGAGCCTTCATTGCAGTAAGCATGCATTGTCAGGGAGATTATCATGGGGATGTATCACAAAATGTACCATAGGGTGAGAAAGTTGGAGGCTGTGGAACTGACAAAGCACATTGAATTTTACAGTTCACCTGTTAGAGAGCTCTTCAATTAGAATTAAGGGGGGCTGTAGGTTTAAGCCCCAGTTGAGCAATGCTAATTATTCCTACTGACATACTGGAAGAGGTATTGTTGAGCATACAGAGTGATGTATACATATACAGTTTACACACATACTGGAAGAGGTATTGTTGAGCATTACACAGTGATTTACAGATATACACACATAAAGGAGGAAGTATTGTTGAGTTACACAGTGATATATGTATACATATACACACATAAAGGATGAAGTATTGTTGAGCACTGCACATTGATGTATACATACACACTTAAAAGAGGAAGTATTGTTGAGCATTACACATTGATGTATACATATATACACATAAAGGAGAAAGTATTGATGAGAATTACAGTGATATATGTACACATATACACATAAAGGAGGAAGTATTGTTGAGTATTTCAAAGTGATGTACACAATACACACATAAAGGAGGAAGTTTTTCTTGAGCATTACACAGTGATGTATACATACATACAAATAAAGGAGAAAGTGTTTGTTGAGCATTACACAGTGATTTATACATATACACATATTGTATACATATACACATAAAAGAGGAAATATTGTTGAGAATTACACAGTGATATATACATAAACACACATAAATGAGGAAATATTGTTGAGCATTACACAGTGATTTATACATATACATACATAAAGGAGGAGTATTCAGCATTAGTGATTTATACATATACACACATAAAGGAGGAGTATTCAGCATTACACAGTGATTTATACATATACACATAAAGGAGGAAGTATTGTTGAGCATTACACGGTGATGTATACATATACACACAAAATGAAGAAAGTATTGATGAGCATTACAGTGACTTGTACACATTTAGATGGAAAGGTCTGATGACTAGTAGCATCCCTTCTTGAGGAAAATGTTTTCACATATGGGAGCAGTTATCTGATTAAAAATGGTTTCCCATCGCTGGCACCAATATTGTAATTTCTCTACCTGGCATACAAATTTATTGGTACTGTGCCAAAATCATCACTTAAGAACTCAAAACTCCAAGGCTGTTCAAGTTCTGCTCTCTGTATGTGGTTAGAATTCAGATAGGTTGGTTTGTTATCATGAAGTTTTTCATGATGGACTTGCTCACCTTTGAATTGATTACTATGAGACTGTATACAAATGCTTGAATTTGTAAACAAACTTGTGTCTGTTAAATTTACAATCTACATTTGATAACTATTACACTGGGTAATAAAAGAAAGTTTGAAAACAAATTGTGGCAAGATTTAACTGTGTACCGGTATACTTGTTTCTTCTTGTCATTTGGGATAATAAATACGTTTAGAGTAAACATTTTGTTTGCATGATCATAAAAATTGCATAGCCTTTGTGAAAATGATTAGATTTTGCTTTGTCCAGTTCTCATATTTATTGCTCCATGTCACTTGACTTAATGGCATAGAATATAAACAAACTGCATATTGATCTGGAATGTGAAAGCTGATGATTTAATTTGTTGATGTCAGTCCTCATCTCATGGTCAGTAATGGCTACAGGGTCCCATTATCCGATATTTCAAATAAAATTGAAATGTTTGTACCTTACACCTCTTTCCATGTCCTTTTGAAATTGGTTACGTTTCTGTTTACCAAGTTAGCGTGATCCTCTTAAGGTCACTCAATTAACTGTGTGATTTGTTACTCGGATCAACAGATGGTACATACATAACGATCAATCTTGGTTCTCTTCAGAAGTTGTTGTGAAGTTCATTTTCAAACTTTTGTTAAGAAAATCATTGTTCTTTGTCACCATGACAGTTACTTTTCTCGTTACTACAGATGCACACTGGGTGGCCAAGTGGTCAGGCACTTGCCTTAACAGATCACAAACATCTCACCTCTGTTTGCATGGGTTTGAGTCTCAGGCCTAGCCAGCATGAGCACATGAGAAAGCTTGCCAGTAGCTTCCTGTGGGTCAGTGTTTCTTCCCTGGATTTTTCTGGGTTCCTCAAAAGTGCTGAAAAATGGCATTAAACCTGAACAACAAAACAACAGATGCATACCACAGCCTATTAAAGCAAAACAAATCCTCCAGGGCAAGTATTATAAGTATTTATAGGGTTTAATGACATATCAGCACAATCTTGGCTATAAAGTATCAACCAAATTTAGGTATGCCAAAAGATATGGACTATTTGAAAATCATGAGTTTTGGGCTTCAGAGTTCATCCCCTTGGATAAATTATGAAAACCAGATATTAAACTAAATTTTAGAATACAAAGTGTGTAATTTCAACCAAACAATTTTAAAAAGTAGCAAAATAGTACACCTTAGGGATTAAAATGAATAATTTTTCATTTGTTACTTAAGAAAAAGTATAAAATAGATAAATTGTTGGGGAAAATATGTGATTGCAGGATAGCATAAACTATGTGCATTGTTGTAATTAAGGATTATAAATTTTGTACACAGTTATAAATATTTGTTTTGCAAGTAATTATGTATTTTCTGAATTTGAATTTGCTCCAGTAGGAACATGTTCCTTATAAAAACTAGGTTTTATGTTTATGCATTTATTTGCAAAAAATTGTTCAAAAAACTTTGAGACATTTGAAGTTTTAAAGTATTTGGAAGCAAGATCTTTTTTACGCTTGGTGGAGTGGAGTTTTACAGTTTCTAGTATTGCCATATTAAAGTGCCTGAAACATTTTTTTTTGTTTATATGTTATCACAGTTATTGTGCTTTATTTTATGACACTTGGTATGTTCAGTGCCATTGCTTGCAACTATTATGGAATTTATATATTTGAATTTCAAGCTTTTAAAACAATACCCTGGTATGCATTTTTCCTGAAACATTTCCGGATTTAATTACAAAGAGTAAAGAAACCCATGGCCTCAGAAAGACATGTGACTCTGTAGACTGCACAGTAAAGCTTCCTCTGTTAAAGTAACTTTGATTATGGGCAAGAGACAATGCATATTAATTGTGACTTTATATCAGGAAAGAGTGTTTTTTATCAGGATATAGTAAAACAGGTAACAAGAGCCTGATATAAAGTTTGGGAGATACATGCAGTTTACATAGGTTGTGTTCTACAGTACTATTTATTGAAATGATGCAAGACAGGTGAGCTGTGCCAGGTATTTGTGTCTTTGTGAAGTGGGATCAGATGTTAAATATTTTCAAAGGATTTGCATTTGTTAAATGGGTCAATGTTAAGGCAAATTAAGTGCTGACCCCTTACTACTGTAGATCTTGAGCTATTGTGAAGAAAAGGTTATATTTGTGACAAAATACTTAGTAATGTCAAATTAGATAATTGTTATAGCTCAAGTCAGAATGGTGCAAATGAACAATGCTTTACAGGGTAAAAATATTGAAGTGCAAGCATTTAATTGACATCCATTTTACTAGGAGTTCAATTAGGCCAGTATTGCTTGTGAACTATATTAAACACCTGGTGTAACCATGCCATTTGCCTGCTTGCACTTTGATATTTGCATGTAATATTGTGTCAGGCATTAAATTGTTCTTAGCATTTCAACTTTATCTATAAGGTGTCTTAGCAGCAATTTCTTCCTCTTCAGCAACTAACATTAATGCATTGTGATAGCTATGAGATAATAGCCTCTGGCAAATGACATGTTGGTCATTAAGTCATTTTGGAGAATTGGCAAGGTCATCCTTGTCTGCAACCTCTTGATTGACAATGTCTAGCAAATGATTACCAGGGCAACCATTTATAGTCTAAATACTGCAGTGGCTGCCAGGAGTAAACACTGATTATCTCCGCCTCTGGTAATGTTTTCTTTCTGTTCTATGTGTGGTGTATTGTATGTTTGTTTAAAGGTTGTTGTTGTTATAGGGCTTAACGCCATTTTTCAGCACATGATAGGCTATACATGGCAGCCAGTATTAATGGTGGAGGAAGAAACCGGGAAATATCCGGAAAGAACCACCGATCCATGAGAAGCTACTGGCAAGCTTTCTCACATATCCATGTTCACCGAATCCGAGACTCGAACCCACGCAGACAGAGATGAGGTGGCAGTGATCCGTAACGGAGAGTGCTTTAGACCACTTGGCCACTCGGGGCCCCTTATTTAAAGGTCATTTAGGAAGAAAACCATCAAAACGTAAATTTGTCATGGCTTTCAGTGTATCTCATAAGATTGAGAATTGAAAGCCCTTGTGGCATCATAACTGGGGATCAGATTAAGTTAACAACTAACCTAGGTGTCAAAACTGGGAGTCAAATAAAAACTTTTGGAGGTCTGATGCACAGATGAGTGTTAGAGAAAACACTGGCTGTTGTAGAACATTATATGTAGATTATAAAGCTATTACTCCATTAAAACTCAACCCCAGTTTAATTCCTGAAATTTACAGTTAAAATTAATTAAGTCTTGTCCAAGATTATCAGATGTATTACTGAACTTGTTTAAGACTTGCTGTTGTGTGTTTGACATTAATTCTAAAATGAGGCAACTTACACTAAAGTAGAAGTGCACAGACATTTCAAGAAAAAGTTAGATTCTGTGCAGCGCCCAGTCTACAGCAAAGAGAAAACAAAAATGCTATTGTTTTCTTGTTATATATATATACACTCACACACACACTGGACAAACAGAAGTACAAGGAATAGTGTTCTGAGTAAACCCTACTGTTGATGTTAATTTCTTCTAGTTCATATTATAAGCAATCACTTCACTTCATAAATCCTTCAGAACATTGAATAGCATATCTATACATTGAATAACATATCTATACATTAAAAAATATATTTATACATATCACTTGTTAATCACCGTAAGATAATGAGAGTGAAAGCAAGCACCAGGGAGAGAGAGAAACATGGAACTGACCATTTAATTTAGGGGTAGGGGTGTTAAAAAATTCTCTATAGTTTGAGAAAAAAATATCTTGCTTTGATTTAATTTTGTAGACAGTAAACCATATTTTATCCATCTTTTTACTTGAAGAAAAAAATAATCTCTTGTGATTAAAAAAACAAAGATCCAGGTCGGAAAGAAAATCACAGCTCCCCTCCCAAAAATTAAAATGAAACTGCAAGTCCCTAAACATAAAAGGCCTACAAAATTTATTGAGCTTCCATTGTATCTTGATCTTTGTTTTATCACTTGAAACTATATTAGCTGTGATGGTTTAATGTACATGTTGTATTTGGCATGTCTCCTGCATGTCAATAATTAATATTTTCACTATTGATCTAGTATTTGCCACAGCAAAATGCATAGCTAGTAGCTGCTTCAGCCCATTACAGTACATTTGATAAAAATGGAGTCATAGCATTTGGAAGATTTTTCTTAATGACCATGGTTGCATTGTTTTGTTTGATTGTTAAGGGAAGG
>JAECUM010039636.1:0-26143 GCA_016617855.1 Megalonaias nervosa | reverse complement strand
CGGACGGGGACTAAATAATAAATCATGCATATTTATGTACCTATTTATTTATCGTCTGCATGTTTGTCACATTTCGTAACCTGCCTGCCATCCTGCCACATAATCTATATAGGAAAATTTGACTAATTGATGTGGGTTGATAGACAAGTTTTGAATGAAAATATGAGTTACGCTTCCTCGCCCTATTTACACATCCTGTCAACATCAATACCCAGTGGGCCACCTCAGTGTTTCAATGCACCTAATTAGGAATCACAGTGAACCTTTCACATCGAAGGCCATCTCTTATAAATACATGGTTATTTAAAAGAAACAAGATACAGCTTTCTACGCAAGAGCAACTGTGCTATGGAAGAGTTCCCAGTGAGACATTTGGTAACAGAAGTGGGATATGACCAACACTTTCTGTCTGAATACCTTTTGTCTGATGACACATTTAGTGAAGTGGTGATTATCTTTCTAGACTTTGTCCCTTCAGTAACTATTAATAATCTTCCTAAATCCACCTTCTTACGGTAAACACTGGTTACAAGAAAGTATAATTCAGAGACATTATTCGGAGATATCATGGTCTTATGCTTTACCATGGCTTGATCACTGGAGCAGCACAATCACATCGATTCTCACTGATTGAAGGTTGAAAAGTCCAATTGAAACTTGATAACGTAACCGTCTTTGTTTGCGAAGGTTAAGATTTCCCCGTGATAGTAGGTATTTTGCGATGACTGATGTCATAACTTATTCATATTAGCTCCAAACATGTATTTCCTAATTAGTGAGGCACTGAATATAAACTGTGGTAGTTATTAGGTTTCACAACGATTGTATAATTTTTACCATTGGATTAAATGATCACGTTTTGATATTTTGTTGATGTATAAATTTAACTTAATGAATCACAAAACAAGTAAAGCCAGAAAGACTTTATGCTGACCTTGTGAACAGTTAGGTCACAGTTTACACTTCAATAAATACCCAACCATGATCAATTAATCCTTGTAATTTAAATTTTCTTCCTTGATGCTATCAAATGAGAGGATTTCATCTACAAAAGATTCGATTTAAGGTAGCTCGTAGTTTTCTTTCATTAGCAAAGTTACTCAGGCGGAATGCATATCCAAGAGTCGTCTGCCCTTAGTTTACTGATCATAACAATGATCTAAGGAACTTTTGTTCTTCGGTATGATTCTTTTATTTTAACCAGGCTATTGGTTTTCTTCTAACTTAATATGCGTATGACATGTGCTATTTAGTATTCGTAGTTCTTGCTTTCTATGCATTTCGATCTTCCAAAACCGCAACAGTGTCCATTGTTAGACGTCATATCACACTGATATTTAATTACAGCTGGTGGGACAAATGCTGACGAGAATGCAATAATTTATGAATGTAGAATGGCTTATAAAGTCTGCTTTGTACTTTGTTCGGCTAAGAGGTGAGTGTTTTAGTGCAGAAAAGACTGCGATTATGTCGTTTTAACTTGCAATCGGTGATTTTAATCAAATGGTTGCAAATTTTGATTGAAAATTACGCGGGGTGCGTGGGGGTGGAGGGAGAAGCTTGCTGTTGTTATTATTATGGTGTAAAGTATTGGTAGAAGTAAAGCTTCATACAAAATTATCTGGAATTTGGGAACCAAAAGTAGCCCCCATTTATATCGAATCACGTTGCAAAATATTCATTAAATTCGTAACAGCTGGATGTGTTGTTTCTTAACAGAATCCGCGAAGGTTCATTAGTTGAGGCGTTGCACTTGCGACTAAGGGATTCTAAGTTGATTGCCTTCATTGATTCAGCCGGAATTGACTATTTTGGTTTGCTTTGCTATGTAAAGTGTCTGATTGTTTCACTGAATAGACGCCCCCCCCCCAAAAAAAAAAAAATGCCATAAGAAAGATGACTGATTCTCTCTCCCGCCAGCTCGACCAATCGTAGATATCACAAATGTAAAATTGAAATTATTTTGTTATTTTACCCCGTGAGACCTTCGATCTACCGATTGTAGACTAAACAGCATGCTGCCCTTCCTCAAATGTAATACCATTATGAAGTTGATACTAACTGGGTGCAGGAAAATATTCCTTTCATGTGTGTCAGAGATATTAATAACATGGCTTGAATTTTTACATAATTTAAAATGAAGTCTATTTACAGGTTTGTTGTGTGCTCTGTTAACAGGACACCTTGAAATATATTAGCTCACGATGTCGCTGCGCTACACAATCAGCATGATGTAATTTGCTTTGTGCTGTGCACGTATTAAGTGCAAGTTCATTGTGTGAGTGTAAGGCAATATCAATAAATAACCGAACACCACATCTCCTTCCTTCCCTCCCTTCCTCCCTCCCTCCCTCCCTCCCTCCGTCTCTGTCTCTTTCTGAATTGCAGGCAGAACTTAGCAATTCTCACAAAGAAAAAAAGAATTTAAAATTCTTCGGAGAGAGAGAGAGAGAGAGAGAGAGAGAGAGAGAGAGAGAGAGAGAGAGACTATTATTCTTACCCGTGCGATATATAAATCTGTTTTGCTACCCTTACATTAATTAACTCAGTCTGGTTTTCTCAGTCCGTTCGTGTCATTTATGGTGTCCAACCCCAATTGTCTTTTGCCTTGTCTGACGGAGTTGTTATAAAATCAAACAACAACAAAGAAGACAACAGATAGATAACAAAAATAAATTCACTCATAAAGCAGCTTAAGGTCTCTCCAACTTTTATAGCACATCATACCAAACATTTTAAGAGAGAGATAGACACACGCACACGAAGCTGAGTCATTTGGTACCATGCTAGAAACTACACACAGCATGGCTAATTGTACCCTATTTGTAACTTAGGAAATTGTCAGGTCAGCGTCATTAAAAGTAGCTAAACGGATCTGCTTAGTTGTAAATACTTCGTGCGAAACGAATTACGTACTTTTAGGTAGATTTAATGACCCTGATCTGAAAATTTACGGAGCTACAGAGATGAATAAATTCGCAATGGAACGAACCATTACAGAAAACGTTGTTCCAGACACACATACTATACACATCACTGGCAACAAAAGTCAAAACTTTCTCAAGTGCATCCGCAAAGACGGCAACAACACAAATATGTTATGTCAGACCTGCGTTTTTCAAACTTTGTCAACCCCTCCCCCCAACTAGCCCCAGTTAAAACAAACAGTGTAAGCAAAGGAAAATTCGTGCACCTACCAATCAGAATGGTTCGTTCATCAGTCGATACGCCATTCCACAAGAAAATGTTCATGTTGCCTATTGTGACAGTAATAGCAGCACTTGCCATATTTTGAGGACAGATATATAAATTTCCAAGAATATCGTGAATTAGAAATCTCCTCAGTCATTACACACTTTGCTAAAGTTGTGTACTTTATTGTACCGTTGCCTATAATAGAACTTTTTCAAAATTAGAACCGATGAAAGCTGAATGTTACCGGTATACAAAATATTAATCACTTATTGTTAATTTCATATGACATCAATCGATTAAATGTGATAATACAGTACTAATATCAAATGATTTTATGTTTCTATTTTCTCGCGCGTATAACGTGTGTACTTAGGGCCGACAGGTCACCCCATTACCCTCATTAACATATTCGTCATAATCCGCAGTACCTGTATTTGGAAAAACAAAAACACTTGGCTCGAGGCGCCCATTGTACAGTACTTCTAAGACATAACAATTTTAACTTTTTTCTTGATTTTTTCTTTCTAAGAACGGCATATATAGCTAGATTCTGCTTAGATAATTATTCAGATTTTCATAAAAGAGAACGCAGAATTTGTGTACTTTGCCGATTGCCTTCATTAACTTATTCGTATTAAGACGCGTTTACAAAATAAAAGTACGTTGCTCAAGAAGCTCATGATTCATTACTTTCAAAACGTAACAATTTTTCTTAGGGTTGTTTTGAGTTTCTTTTCTAAAAGCACCATTTATAGTTACATTCAGGTTAGATAATTATTCAGATTTCCATAAACGATTACAAAACCATATCACCTTTATACCGAGTGAGAGGCAATAATAGTACCTGACGAATACTGTGTTTCGAATCTGCTATCTACAATGCAAAAGTGTTGGGTTGTTTTAATTTAAATGGGGAAAAACGGCTAGAAAAATTATCTCTGCTAGTGTTTGTACCAAAACAAGGAAATCCCAGTCAAATGATTACATTTTGTTTCTCCGAACGAGGCAGTGCGGATGCACAAAATGTAACCCTTTGTCTTTGTGCAAACACCAATATACATTTAATTCTTTTTTTATGCATTTTGTTTCATTTTTCAATTACACTTCACATAGTTTAATATGTAGTTTACAGTGTACATAAAATTGCATATTATTTCCATTTGTTCATGTCGTTCTATTTTTAAATGTAGATTGATTTAAATATGTAATAACCCGTTGAAGTATCTTGTGATTTGAACAGGAGCCACTTTTTTAAATCACATATTCTTTTTTCTCAACAAAAGCTTCCTGTGTAATGTGAAATGTGTATTGTACATGTGGAATATGTTTTCTAATAGAAATTAATTGATATTGATCAATCTATGTTACTAGTCAATAGTAATGTTAGAGCTATACATGTTTTATAAGTTCAGGTCCGCCTTTTCTTTGTACTATTGAACCAAATAAAAGTATGTCATAAACACACGAAATGAACTTGATATGTAACTATGTTCATCAAACTCTGTGACAATTGGCTCCCGATGTGATATTTTGGAAAGGCAGACTATTGTAGAAAGCCCATTACGTGTTATCTAGATTGGTGGAGTCCAATCTACCTTTGAACCCAGCAGAGATGCCGTGTCTAGTGGCTTTGTCACCCATTAATGTTTCTTCTGAGGATTAGAACCATCCTTCGAGCTATTTGTATATGGCGTGTGTGTTTGTTTTCTATGTACTGACATATAAGACTTTGGGATTCACCCCATCAGAGAAGACTTTGGAAATCCCTTCGTTGTAACATACATCATGAAATTAGGCCGGCAAGGAATAAGGAAATTGATTTAGTCAGGGTCATTTAGATACATTACAATACTAAATTAAACAAGTCAGGTAGGCGATAATGAATAGCGATATGATATAAATATCACCAGGTAATTTCTTACTTTAAAATTCCTGTGTGCACAGGTTTTTCGACATGTTTGCTGAATTCCCAAAGCTGGATTCCTTCATTTTTGAAAGTAATAGCTTGTGGTGTGAGTTTTGACAGAACTGGACTTGAACTTTATATATTCTCTACATATAACTAAAATGTTATTTCTGGTTCCTTTACTGATTCAAGCTTAATACAGTGATTAAAACTGACTGTTCCTATTGTCTTTGTATCTGAAATTAACTAGGCTGAAAAATATTTTCAGACACTCCCCCATGTACTGTGAAATTGTTTAGATCCTGGATATCACTTGAGAATCTTCTGATATTTCATTCAGTTGAATACCCACTGGTACCGTGGGTATGCTCACGCTTAACAAAGAGTAGATTCTGTGTATTATCTGGGACAGAACTGTGTGTATAAAGTTTTGTCTGACTAGTGATCTCATTGAGTATTATCTGGGACAGAATTATGTATAACGTTTTGTCTGACCATTGATCTCGTTGAGTATTATCTGGGATAGAATTAATTATAACGTTTTGTCTGACCAGTGATCTCATTGTATATTATCTGGGACAGAATTGTGTATAACGTTTTGTCTGACCAGTGATCTCACTGGGTACTAAATGGGACAGAATTGTGTACATAAATTTTGGTCTGACCAGTGATCTCATTGAGTATTATCTGTGACAGAGTTATGTATAAAGTTTTGTCTGACCAGTGATCTCGTTGAGTATTATCTGGGACAAAATTGTGTATAACGTTTTGTCTGATCAGTGATTTCATTGAGATTATCTGGGACAAAATTGTATATAACGTTTTGTCTGACCATTGATCTCATTGTATATTATCTGGGACAAAATTGTATATAACGTTTTGTCTGACCAGTGATCTAGCGTATTAAGGCTATTTACGTTTCTTGGTCGTGTTTACCTCACATATAAATTGTAACATGCTAGTTCGATATTTTGAGTTATCATTTATCTTTATGCCATTATGTTGAGGGTTTTTTTTTTTCTTTTTTTTTTTCTCTAGTTGTCTGCAGGGCCTTTCATTTGATATTACGTGCCTCTTTGCTAGTTTTGAAAGGAAAACTGTGCATTGTGTTTCGCTTATTTCATAGATGTGCAACTGATTTTCAGTTGTTTCACTGACCAGTCAAAGTCGGTTTACATCCGTTTTTATTACAATTAAGCGTTATGATTACCTTTTATTTCTCCCCAACAACTGCTACCAAATGTCAGTGGAAAGATATTTGAGGCCACACCCTGGCTAGATCATGGTATCTTTCAGGCATTAGACGAGCGCTCTACTTGAGCTATCGGAGCGATGTTCTCGATCCGTTTCTGAGACATGATGGACATACAGTGACAACCGTAGCTCCTGAAAACTTAATCTTTGACCTCATGATTCGAAAATATATAAGGCAGTGATGCATCCTGCCAACGGAGACTAACTGTGAAATTTAATGAAAAGAGAGCATCCAGGAAACATGACTGATCAATTACAATTGGCTATAGAGACATTGATATTTCATCTCTCTGCCTCTGAATTCGGAGCTTTCAGTGTTAAAGTGTAATCTACCTACGAAGCCTGATGAAAATTAGGCTGTGAAAATTCATTGATCATGTGGAAGGCGGAACAGCATTTTCTGCTTCAAAGACATTGACCGTCAACCTATCAGCCTCAAAATTGAGGTGCGGGGGGGGGGGGAAACACCCCATCAGACTAAGTTATTTTACGGAAAAGACCTCGTGAACTCTATCGGTATATATATCTACTGTTTTCTAAAATCAACAAAAAATGTATTTCTCATGAATACAAATTGAACATTCAAAAGACACTTACAGTATTGTGAATTGGCTTCCAAATAATCCTTAATGTTCTATCACAAGTAAAACAGTAGAGAATGTTCAGAATTAATTCCGACAGTCTCGAATGTCCTGATCATCCACAGTGATATAATCCAGATTGTATTTGAACGAATCCTCAATAATCACAAAGTAGAATTTTAGTCCAAAACGTCAATGAGAACTTTATAATTCCACTGAATAATTTAAATAAATAATTTCTCTCAAATTTATATCTGCACGACTATAAACTCTGATTATAGATTCACAAAGAATGATATTAAACAGGAATGAATAATTGTTTTTTTCAAATCATGCATGTATACTAATTTCACTTGACCTAAGACACAATAGAATTTCGTAGGGAAAGACAAAGCTCTTTAACTCAGATTCAAGTACACATTTTGTTTGCTTCTTAGAAGCAAGACCAAAACTCCATTTTCACAACCCCCATTCACGAATATGATACAAGTCAGGTACACTATATAATTTAAATATACAAAACAATATATAAATATACATAGCTAAAATAAAACTTCCAGGTCCTTGAATCAAATTGAAGATGATCTTACCATCATAAGCAATACCGAGCTAGTCCTAATGTCATGCGTCACATTCTCACAAGAACTGCGGACATTATATGTACCTTTAAGTAGCATATGAAATGAGATAAAGTAAGGAAATCATATTGAATTAGATATATCATAGCAAAACGAACAACATTCATATACCTGAAACAGACGGAAATCCTTTCTACAGAGAAAGCGACTCCCCCCAACCCCCCAACCCCCACCCAAACAAAACAAACAAAGAGAAAAATAATATCATCTCTAAAGTTTGTCTGGAAGGACCGTAGTACATATCATACATTGTGACATTTACTACCACAGCCTTATGAGATCCAGAGAGTGATCGAAGTACTTTCGAAAAAAAAATATACATACATACAAATACAAAGGAGAGAAAGCCTACCATACAGATAAGATCAATCTGTTTCTGAATTCTGCATTATTCTGGAGAATGCAATCTGGATTTATGAAATAACCGAAAGATTTATTTTCACTAACGCAAGAATTTCTGGAAATACGCATGGTGGCTTTCAAACATAAACGATGTGTAATTTATATATAATCTGTTATGACAAATATAGTTGATACATAAGGTGTTATGACACACATGGATGATACATAAGCTTTTATGATACAAATGGATGATACATAAGCTTTTATGATACAAATGGATGATACAGAGGCAGTTATAGTATGGACGGCTGAGACATATGTTGTTATGGCACAAATGGCTGCATTCAAAAGGTCTGGGTATCAACAACGTCTTAATAAAAAAAAACATGTAAGCCATTATGTGGATGTGTTTCTTTTCCTTTTTGTGTATCTGAATGAAAGTAAACTATATGTCTTATTTGATGTCCGGTCAACAGTCCCAATTTGGAGCCAGGACATAAGTTTCATTAAGTTTCACGGTAAGAATTTGATACAACCCCTCCCACGATTCATACTTCTTAAACAAGAACCAGGTGTATTAGTCCAATGAAACCTTATCATTGATTGTTTTGTTATTACAACACATAGAAAGAGACAGGTCCAATGATTTTGAAATATTGATTCTTTAAAAATTAAAGAAAACATTAAATGCAAAATAGAACCAAATGTGCCACATTTCATGCGTGTGTGTGAAACACTGTCGATAACATAGCTATTAACCGTTCAAAAATCCCGTCATCTGACAGTCGTCAAATCGCCATTAATGTTCATGCATTATGAACATACTTCTCATATCTGAGCTCAAAGCAACATTTCAATCACACTAGGATTCCAAGGGGTAGGAATGCCATTGTAGTCCATTACAGACATCAATACATGACATTACTTGTCCCACATATTTACATTTAACATACGATCACAAGCTGCCGGGGACAAGGGTCTGTTTCCGGATCAATCAAGACATATGTTCTTATTATATCCAGCAAAGATACCTAATGAATGTCGTAGATATTAGATCATGAAATTGGTTATTCAATTTTATTTTTTTGAAATTTTGTCGGTGTTACGAAAAGTATAAATTTACCTTCCATTATTCCAAGTTGTAGCCAATATGTTTTACACCGTATATGATTTGCATGTTTTGACACCATGAGACAACATGTCAAATCGTTAGAAATGTGTAGCTTTTCTTCTGAAGTCCACTGATTATTTGCAATCAATAATCTGTCTAGAAATAAGAATTAGGTACGACAAGGTCGGCACATCAATCATACGTTTGTAATTTCTCTTCCTTGTATATTTTGTGATTGTCAGAGGTACTGTCAATTCAAGTAGTTCAGTGTGTTTCTTACCATCAGTTCGTACAGAAATTGCTACCATAGTTCTTGTTACTTCGATTGTATAAATGTTACTTGTCGTAAAGTAATGATATCTTCGATTCCCAAACAGTGCTGAGAGAGACAGTGTTATTGTCTCTCTCTCTCACACACACACACACACACACACACACACACACACACACACACATATATATATATATATATATATATATATATATATATATATATATATATATATATATATATATATATATATATATATAGCCACCCACCATACAAGGTGCTTTGCCACCCACCATATAAAGTGCTTTGCCACCCACCATACAAGGTGCTTTGCCACCCACCATATAAAGTGCTTTGCCACCCATCATACAAAGTGCTTGCCACCCATCATACAAATTGCTTACAGGAGAACTGAAGACTTGGCCAGTAATAATCAGTAGCTTCGTACATGTGATATAGCCATTAATGTGTCAAAAGTGCCGTCAAAGCCATCAAAACCTATGTCAAGCATTCTACAGCTTTTAGAAAATACGCCTCCACTGTAATTGTAACATATTGTCATAATTCTCTACTGACTAAAACCAAACCTATATTATACTACTTTGAATTAATTCTATTCAGAGCAAGATAAAAAGCAGTGAAGTAAATTGGTATGAGATTGGAATCAGGAAATATAAACCTCAGTTAAGTAAATTGGTATGAGATTGGAATCAGGGAATATAAACTTCAAGAGGAACTTTATGAGCAGGAAATTTCTTTTTTTTTTTTTTTTTGCCGCTGTGAACGCCGTTATCTCCTCTTCACATAAAAATTGCAAATGGACAATGATTTTGCCTTCCCGTAAAAAGCATTCGCTTTTCGAAATTGTAATACAAACATCCGTGCAAATGAAAATAAAAATATCTTATCACATCTGTATTCTACAAAACAATCTATACATCAATATAAAATGTCCAAAACCACCGAACCTCACAAAAGCATTAATTGAAGAGCGAGTTCTGAACCGCAGCTACTTTGTGCAAGAAAATAGACTTTGTATTTAAAAATGCGCTTGAAAGTTGTTCGTAATACAAAAATAAATAAAAAAAATATAAGAAAACTGAGCAAAACCGGTAGTTTGTCTACTCATGTAGATTCTTAATGACTTAAGATTTTAATTTTTCTTATCTGGAGTCTACGTAAGGGAGATATGGCGAAGTGTTTAAGGACGGTTTATTTCTATACGATCTGTAAAATTACTTTTGTTGAGGTTTCTTTTGTATCTTTAATAAAAAGGAGGTAGTCAGATGGTTATAAGTTTCCGATCACCAACTTCCCCTACAGTGCTAATGCATATTTGTGTCTGCCATCAAAAGATATAAAAGTTAGTCAGTATTGAGCTTGGACAATTAATTAACTATTGTAGACATCAATGTCATCATCATCATCATCATCACCAATCCCTTAACCTAAGAGGTCGTTGGGGCACCACAGTTGACTTTGCAACCAATTCTCTCCATCTTTCCCTGTTCTCTACTGCCCCTTGGGAATCTCCAAATCCCATGCCTGTCCACTCCTTAATGTTGTCTTCCCACCTCTTTTTCTGTCTGCCTCTTCTTCTGCATCCTCGCACTGTGCCTTGCAAGATTGTTTTTGCCAGTTCAGATGATCTTGAGACATGACCTTACCACTTTAGTTTGCACTTTTTTTTACAGTGGTCAAGAGGTCTTAATAGGATCCGATGGCTCGTTGGATCCTGTTGTGGGCTTCTTCGTTGGTTACATGGTCAATGTATGAGATGCCCAAGATCTGGCGGTAGCATCTCATTTCGAAGGTTTGAATCCCTCTTTGTAGATCTAATGTGAGTGTCCATGTTTCACAAGCATACAGAAAGATAGATATGACAATCGAGCGCATCAGCCTTATTTTGGAACCAAAAGCAATGTTGGTATCTTTCCATATTGATCTCATCCTTGTTATTGCTGCCGTTGTCTGGGCAATCCTGCAAAGTAGTTCTGGTTTGAAGCCCTCATCTGTGATAATTGATCTCAAATATTTGAAGCTTGTGACTTTTTCCAGGTTCTGACCACTGACCTTTATTTCTACATTGATGCCATTGGTGTTGTTTGTCATCAGTTTGTTCTTTTCGGCGCTAATCTCCATACCGTATGCTGTGGAGGTTGTGTCGAGGTGCTCAACCAAGTCAGCCAGTTCTTTTTCATCTCCTGCTAAACCATCAATATCATCTGCGAAGCGAAGGTTGGTGATTGTTCTTCTTCTGATGCTGACGGTGCCCTTGTGGTCATGCAAGGCATCCTCCATGATCCTTTCCAGGAAAATGTTGAAGAGTGTGGGTGACAGTATACATCCCTGTCTGACTCCAACTGTTGTTCGAAACCAGTCTCCTCTGCTGCCATTGATGAGGATAGCACTGGTTGTTTTGTCATAGAGGTGCTCAACAATCTGCACCAGGTTTGAGCTGATGTTGCACTTCCCCATAGTTGCCCATAAGGCTTTATGCCATACCCTATCAAAGGCCTTTTTAAATTCTATAAAGACGTGGTATAGATTCTGCTGATGCTGAAGGTATTACTCACAAAGAAGTTTGAGATTGAAGATTTATTCTGTTGTGCTCCTTCCTGCTCGGAAGCCTGCCTGCTCTTTACCAATAGTATTCTCTGCTTGAGGCTTTAGTCGGTTGAGAATTATCTTCATCATGACTTTGCTCAGGTGACTGATCAAACTGATGGTTCTTTAGTTTTGACATAGCTGTAGGTTACCTTTGTTGGGGAGCAGGATGACCAAAGATTGGGTCCATGTGGTGGGCCATTCTCCTGTCTGCCATATCTTGTTGCAGATTGTTGTTAGGACTGTGACTATCTCTTCTCTTCCTGCTTGAATGAGCTCTGCTGGTATGTTGTCAATGCCGGCTGAATTTCCTTTCTTATGTGACCTAACTGCAATATCTACTTTTTTACGAAGAACGGGGTTGGCATCAATTTCTTTTGCCTGAGGGCAATTTAGTACTGCTGGATCTCCTTGGGTCTTATGATTGAACAATTCTGAGCAGTTTTCTGTCCATCGCTTGAGGATCTCTTGATCTTCTGCGAGGCATTTTCCTGATTTGTCTTGGATGGTGGTAGTTTTCTCTTGTTTATGGGTTGTGAGATCTTTTTCCAGTTGATATGCCATTTTGCTGTCATTTCTACTCAGACTGTCTTCGATTTTCAGCATTGTATTTCTATCCAGGATTCCTTTGCATTTTTCATGCTTTTCCTGATCATGTTATTTATCTCTCTGTATTTTCTAGCTCCTTCATTATCTCTTTTACCCTTTTTCACTTCTCTTCTTTTGTCGTATAGTTCAAGGACATCTATCGTGACCCAAGGTTTCTTTTTTTCGACGATATTTGCCAATGATCTCGCTAGCTGTGGTAGTCACAGCTGTGTTGAATGTGTTGTTAAGGACTCTAGGTCGGTGTCTTGGCTGTCTAGGGTTATCAAAGGTACAAATTTACCACCTATCATTGCTTGGAAGGCTTTTGTGACTTTTGGATCTTTCAAGTTTTCCAGGTCAATTTTGATTCTTGGTTGGTTAGGCTTTTTGATCATTTTCAGGTGGAGGCGAAACGTTGTCATTAATAAATCATGGCCTCTTCCAATATCTGTTCCTGGAAAATTTTGTGTTCTGGCGATATTCAGTCCTGTGGAGATATCAGTGTAAACGTTTGAAGAAAAAAAAAATCGAGTTAATTTGAGCATTAGGTGACTCAGTGCACATCACATGTACTTCATGACTTTACTTAGTGCAAACATTTTGGAGAATGAAAATGAAGTGCTTCACTGAATGTTCTAGATAACAAAGCAGGTTGCCGCTAAAAGCTACCCCAATCAAGAATCTCCCACCGAGAACGCAGAGAATTATTTGACTTGATTAAAAATATCGAGACCTTTTAAAAGTACAGATATGATCTATGTAGGGGTTGAAAGCATTGACAAATGAATCGAGACTGGTACCCAGCTTAATTAATGATTACATGTCTTAGTGTAACAGGATGAAACCGGGTGGGATTTGAAAACATTTAATACATTCACGGGATGCAAATAATTGATTAATAAATCTGACAAATAATTGATTAATAAATCTGACAACGTACTCGCGCACAAAAAAAGTTCCTAAATGGATGCGATCAAAGCATGAGTTTTCAGGAAATAATCGCAAATGATCTATTATTTCAACATTTATGATCAATGTATTGAACTATTCAACATATATGACTAATACATGGATCCATCAACATATGTGATTCATGTATATGATTTATCAACAGGTATGATTGATATATGGAATTATCAACAACTATAGTTGATACATGGACATATCAGCTGGTATGATCAATAATACATTAATCAAACTTGCTGATGAGTCCTGATCAGTGTTCATTAACAAATACTAAGATTATAAAAATGCATGGTTCTATGATCAATGTGTTGTTCGTCAACAAGCATGACGCTGTATTTGACTGGATGTCACACATACGATGACATTGAGTTTTAGGTTCATAACATAATACATATATTCCTTCAACACACACACACGCGCGCGCGCACACACAAACACACCCCTACCCGCCCCCCCATATATATATATATATATATATATATATATATATATATATATATATATATATATATATATATATATATATATATATATATATATATATATATATATATATATCCGAATAAATCCCAAATACGGACCTATATGGATAAAATGGAAAGAGCTTGATAAAAATAAGGGAAATATTTATGAAATTCTAACTAAATTACATGATCAGTTTTCATAGCAAGTTTGTTGCATGAGCATATAACTAATAACCCTTGTTTATTGTATCACGACTTCCATATATATTTACAATTTATTTTATAAACAGTCTAAGCAAGTGAGTTAATTAGTATAAATTTTTGGTACAAAATGTAACCCGTTTCTGAAATACTATTTGGAAAGGTTTTGCATTGTTAAACCTTATAAATAATATTATTATATTGAATTTTCTTTACGTTTATAAGCTCTAGATCTCGTCGAATAATTATATCAATAATACCGCTTCGAAATGTAGCACACAATAAGTCTTATTGTATACTTTAATATGTTTTGGAAGCTCAGTAGGACTAGATTATAACATTCACATTTTCATAAAATCGCAACAAAACGAACTATCTTGATATAAATCACAAGCAGTTTGAATGAGTGTAATACTAACTGTACTTGTGTTATCTGAGAAATTATATAAGACAGTCACCTTCATAGAGCTCAGATCACGATTCATTTTCTGTACATTTTTCAATGTTAGCGTGCAAAAAGCTTAAGCCATTTTGTGCATAATATATAGCTCAGTATATTATCAAATAAACTTTTTAACAGAACTGATCGTAAATAATTGACCATTAAAATAGGGAACTTAGCGCATTTTTTCGAGAAAAAAAACCCCCATCTTAATCACAAGTCTCTCACCGGTTAAGCACATAATAAATTTGGCCTGCTGGAAAGAGTCAAAAGTCTGCTAGTGTTCAAACAGAATATACGAAGACGTTGAAAGCAATTATCAGAGTGTTGAAAAATTAGAAAGAAAAATTAAACTCTGATATAATGTCTCGATAGCGAAATATTAAATGTCGTATTCAACGTTCCCCATTTTGAGACTGCAATCCTGATTATTTGTAATCAGTGGTTCCAGTCCTATGTCCATGCAGCTGTTCTTGAACTACTTGTATTATTTACTAAATTATGAGGATGTGGAATAACTTATCTGCATTTATCAGATTAAAGTATACCCAAGTTATTGAAACCAGTCTTCGGTTTTCATGTTTCCGGTCATGAAAACTTTTGTCAGAATGCTACGTTCTTTTTAATTGTGAAGAGGCGTTTAATCCTAATAACAATAACGTAGATTTGTGCATGTATTTTTCTACTTAGATCGTGTTGTAACATTTCCACATTTTCAGCTGAGTGTTTGAATTTTTTGTACTGTATAATTTAGTTCTGATTCAAATAATATTATGTCTTGTTAACTCCCTCTCATTTCTCTTATATCGTAAGCAAACAATAACAGACTGTTGGAAGCTTTATCTGATATAGTCTCAACCTGTCTTACTCTCTTGTCGACTGGCTAATTCATTTTTATTGTTTGCACCTCTACATTTTCAGGATGTCTTTATGAAACGGTGATTTCTAACGGGCTGTTAGGTATATCTCTTTGTTTTCTCTGTCTTTTTAATCTATCCTGAAATTCAAGCGTTTCGAAGCATCGTGATCCATTTCATCTCCTACCTGTGCAAGGTAAATTGTTTTTCAATTCTGTTTCATAACTGATTATTTGGAGAAAAGAAAAGGTTGACTGCTATTATATCATGTTCGTGCACGCTACATATTATTTTATCTGCCGATCCGGTATTCACTATGCTTTCCGTCAAATATCTCCTCGTGATATTCGTAATTTGTTTCCATCCGTGTCATAAAATTACTATGTATTCAATTCCATAATCATATCTAACTAGTTTCTGTTGTTGTTCATTTATTGTCAAACCACAAATACTTTAGTTTAAAATTGATTATTTATGCTGGAAAAAATTTTAATTCGTCTTTAGATGAATCATTACTGGTAAAATGATCTTCAATCATTGCATCTGTAATCTGTTTCTTGTAATTATCTTCAACTTCAGTTTCACTTTGAGGAACTTGACAATTCTCAACACCACCTAAACAATTTTCACGCAATTTGAATGGGTATAAAAATTGCTAGATATATAGATGGGCTTCAAAGAAGAAAGCAAATTCAGTGAAAAAAACCCCAATAAATGAAAAATAATTATTGTGAATGGTACTTACAAAGGGAGAAGTGGAATTTTTTTTAAAGACATTTGGCTGGAAAAATTTGCAGAAAAACAAATTAACTAAACCTATAAGATTTCTTTTATTCTGAGATAAATAAACTATCCAGGTCATTGTCAAGTGTCATTATAATATTAGTGACATCTTAAAAAGGAACATTTCTTCCCATCGATGATTTGAATGAATTAATGACGAATCTGTATGAAGATTGCACGACGTCAAACGGAACAAGGTACTCTATGCGCCTTCTATCATTAAGTAAGTTGGGATATCAACATTGAGTGTTAAATTGCTAACATTCAAGAACATTAATGTGAACACTGCACAGAAAAATGAACATCGAAAACATTGTTTAATAAATAAGTACTGGACACTTTTTAATGGATAAATTTGTTACATTGACCAGAGGTAGTTGTTTCCAATGATATTTTATCACTGTCTGTCGAGTATGTCCTTCAAAGTCTTTCAGGGAAACAAAAGTTAAAACAAAGTAGACGAATGTATGATATTAGATATCTCCCGATTGATGAAATTGACAGGTACATTATTATCTCATATCTTGCTTTTCTGTAGCATGTTAGCACTGTTAGATCCACTAACACCGGCTATCATATATATCGATCAACCATTGGAAATATTTTCCATGCTGTTCTCAATCGGAAACATCCATAAGGAGCACAAAAATAACACAACTTACGTTGATTATTTTATTTGTTATACGCGATATAAAGTTGTCTGTTAATGCGATTGAAACTTATCTATTCTCATGAATCATTCTGTAATTTGCATCATTACAGTATTTATTTCTACAGTATTGATTTTTTTCACTCCATTTAATTCCATCTCTTCACTCTCATTGATTATGGCAAGATTTCCAGCAATAGGTAGTTCTGCACAACTCCGCTATTTCTTTGTCTATTTAGCATTTTGTACCATGTATTGGTCTCAGTTGTATCTAGCTGTTGTACCTCACCAAGCTTTAGACTCTTCAAATTATTACTGTTATCTTTCAATGTACCATAAAATGAGTCTGACTCAATTAAAAGTTAATTAAAATATTGTGCAGATTAAGCTACAGTAACCTAATATTATACCATTGACCTTGCAAATAAATGGAAGATCACAAGGACAAACACATTCAGATTACAAAAGGTTGATAAATCACTAGAAATAAAAACACAATTAAAGAAGAAAGACCAGCATTGATTCGAACTTGATTGACAACTTTTAATTACAAGAAGAGAAGTTAAAAGTCAAAGAAGAAATACACGTTATATCATAGGATGAAAAATTTTACAAATTCGTATAGATCAAACAAAATGTATTAGTGGGATGCATATGAACTGTTTCGGTTGGATAGGTTACTCGGCGGCAGGTTTACGAGTTGCAGGACTAGTAACATGACTTATTATCAGTCTGGCTCTCAGCGGATTCACCAAGCTTTTTTAGAATTTGATTGATATGGAAGAAGTTTATGGAATAATTCTCAGAAGATGATTAATTTTTGGAGAATAGTTTGGTTAATCGTTTTGAAATTTCCGGTTATAAAGTGACCATTATGAGCTTTTTCTAAATGGTTGATACAGTTGCTTTCATTGTTGCTAATAAGGTTCAATATTATATTCCATACTGATTTAACGGATAAAAGTGAGTATTCATTGCCTAACCTGATCAAAGGTTAAATCGATTGATATGGCAACATTCGAATCAAGAAAACAATGAAACAAACTGAATGTCTGGATTATTTTTCTTTGTCACCTAGCAACTGATGCCTATGTAACTATTAAATGTAAAATAGGTGAGACATTTAGGCTTTAAAATGTAACAGCGTCCTCGTATCATTTTAGAAAAAGTCTGAAGAGTGAAACAACATACGTAGTCGTTGGTGAGATAAGAAACTTGGATTGTTTATGCGTCACGATGACATTAGGGAGTTATAGCAACATCAGATTCAGCCGTTAAAAGATAACAATAGTAAAGAAATGAGTAATATCAAGTAATATCAAGTATTACGAATTGGGGAAGAAAGTCCAGTCGAACAAATGCAATTTGATTTCGCTTTTAGAATCCTAGTCATTGCATGTAGGATGTGGTATCATAGTACCAACATCATCAACAGAAATGAGATTCAACATTAATTGATTTAATGTTTAGCATAAAAGCACACAATTATACAGAAAAATAGCAAAGATGCAACCTGGGTTTTGAAAAAAGATATAGCGTTACATGTAGACATATATCACACACTGATCTGACTCAATGTGCGATGAATAAAAATCCTATATTGACGTTGAAAATAGAGATAATACATGCTTGTTTTACGCTGTAGAATCTAATTAAACTGATACAGATATAATTTGTACAGAAACGTCAAGCATAGCCTTGACAGGATGGGTAATAGTTTCATAGATGTACGATTAACATAGACGATATAAATGAATCCGAAATTTAATGCAACATGTTTGTGAATGTATACAAAATCGTGAGTAAACTTATAATATCTCTTAGACTTAACGAAAGGGAAATATAAACTTATGTGCGTATGCTAATTGTGTTTAATAAATTAGAGAAATAACATTGTTGTTGAATAAAGGATTTTTTAAGATTTGCATAATCTCAGACGAACAAATGCATAAGAAAGAATTGCTTTTGCAATAAGTGCTTAAATCATTGCAACACAAATTATAATTGCATAAACAACCAGTTTTATGAAAGCAGATAAATGACTGCATAGACATAATACCTAAAGAAGATTTTGTTGTGGAATTCATGAGCGGAAAGGATGATACAGCTAGTATGTGGATCCTGTGAACATACTATTGTCCAAACACCGCTCAAATAAATTGCAATGAAAATTACGAGACACATACCATCTGCCTTTACATGTAAATTAAGGTGTTACTGATATCTGCATTATATATTAATTTATAACATAGTTTTATTAAAGTCATTTGAGTTGATGACATTTATATTTTAATTCTTTAAATTCAGTGACTCGCTTGTGTTATAGTAAAATGCATGTACAATACGTGTCAAATTCATTCGTAACTAAAGGTCTATTGCCAAGGTCAGTCAACAATTAATTTGGTCAAGTTCGCCATTCATTAATTTGAATGGAGGTCACTAAAACATCATATGATTCTAGGAGTTCATTTGTTCTGTAGATATATCATGCACGCTTTAATTGTTGATTGGTTCAATATTTTGAGATCAGAACATGACCGTTAAGTATTTCACAGTTCAAGGATATAAATTAAATGGTCAGGAATCTTTTTAGTGATTACGATTTAGTTGATTTTGGTATGCGCATAGAGATTATATGAGAGAATTTAAGCACCACATTATGATTTTTCAGTTCATATGCCAGTTTTGCAGGACTTGCAGCGTGGAAAATATTATTCTAAAACAGATAGTACTTTGAGGATGTGTGAAATTATTCAAGGAAGGGAAGATTTAAATACTTAGTTGGATTATGCGAAACTTTGAAGGACTTATGTGATATGCTACTTTCACGGGATTACCTTGAAGTAAAATCTGCTGGATTTAGAACTGTGACCCTTCATTGGTGATTACACGTTCGCACATAAACACAGTATAATCTTTAGTCAGAATACATATGGATATTTTCTGGATTGATGTGAAATTGATGGTACAATTTATTATAACATTCTAGGAATTCATATACTATAAGCTATTTTTAATTCTTTCACTTTTTTATTTTATATTTTAGGGAAGTAAATTTGTTTGTGGAAAACTTAAATGCTTGTTGGGTTTTATTTAGTTTAAGTCCCTAGACGTAACAAAGGCAATAAAGAGTATAAACCAGTAGTTCAAAAGAGTGAAGATTGCATTGAAAAGTTCTACAAGCACTTGCATATGCGATGTATCAACACTACTATTTCAAAGGCTAGTACAAGAATCAAATTAACTTTCTTTAAAAAATCACGAATAATGATAAGCTCGTGAAGCAGATGAACATATATGCATGATAACCATGGTAAAACATGTGCTGATGGAAAGATTGTTTTCCGATGCACAACAATCTATCCTTTACAAGGAGGAGTCTAATAAACAAGGACTTAGTTGTTATTAGTTTGAAGAACAACACTATAGATTGACCAAACATGTGTTTTCAGAGGTTTTATTGTGTCCCAATTATGCTGGTGACTCATTTTGTAATTCTACATCGACATGCTCAAAGTCAGTAATGACTGTAACATTAGGTTGTTGATGACTGATTCGGATTAGTTTTGTATTCGTGTAGAAACGGATAAATTTTACATGATACAGAACACCCTGATTACGTCACTAGCAACTATTACAAGGAGAACAGATGCAGCATTCTACTGGTAAAAAGAAGATCCAATGACTGTTAAAAGACGAATATGTGTAATTGCTTCACATGTATTTATATGATCAAACTTATACTCGCTTGAAACAGACTTGAAGAAAGAACGTGTACAAGGATGTCAAAATGATGTATTCCGAGCGAATAAAAATCTGAGATGTCCAAAACCAATTTCTTTATCCAAACTCAAAACTTGAAAGAGATCAGCCTGCTGAGATCATATCAAAATGAAATATAGTGTATCAGGTTACATAAAAGTGCTTTGTTAAGCAGTCGACGCTAAACTTTATCTAACTGATGAAATAAACAGTGTCCTATGATCACTCTCCTATTGCATTGTAATTTGACAGGTGTATATGACTTATCAAAATTTGTGTCTTCTAATTTGTGCAAGTCTATAAGCTATCGCCAGCTTTCAACAATCAGACACTGTAGTTCTCTTATATATATATATATATATACACACATATCCATAATAATTATTCTTTATGTTTATGTGATTACCACTATCTTTGTGCAGGATCTAGTCATTTTATATAATAGCAACGGATTCTGTTGTATCATCTCTTTTCATTAGCTCTATAATATTTCCCGTCGGCATCATGTAGATCAAATATATCTCATTACATTTCTCAGATGTATCAATTTGCTGCTGGCTCCTGGTGTTTTATGTTCTTCACATGTCTTCAGTGTTCCGTTTTCTTTCAGGTTTTGTAATCATTTCGAATCCGCATATCATACATGTTTTGATATCCTCTTGTTCAACTGCACAGTTCGTTTCCAATCTGTTTTGTTCGTCGAAAGACCACCGTCTGAAATCTCAAGATTTAATTCATCCATTTATTTAAATGAAATCCCTTTAAAACATCAAAAGGTATTTGTTTATCCTGAATCTTTACTGAGCATCTGAAAAGATAAATGTGCATTTTGTGTGCATTTTGTGCATTTTGTGTGCATTTTGTGTGCATTTTGTGCATTTTGTGTGCATTTTGTGTGCATCTACAATCTCATTCAATGTATCTACAGGCTTATGTCACAGCTACAGTGTAATCTATAATCGTTAGGTCTTCCTAAATCAAGCCAGATATTATGGTGATCAGCATAGAAATCATCTTCACATAAAGTACTGAGTTCTAGGTGTGTGCTTTTTGTTAGTCAAAACGGATTTTATAGCTTCTGTAAACGGTTGCCTCAATCTCTCCTTTATACCCTTGAGAACAATAAATTTTGGGTAATCATTCCACACGGTGATCATGGTCTTTTCTGTCGCTGGATTGCAATATTTTCCCGGATCATTTGTTTTTGGTTGTCTTGTTTGCACAGTGGCAAAACTTGTAACCTCATCGATATCGAAATAAATATAACATTTATTACAGTCGCTTAACTTATACACAGAGGAAAGAAATTCCTTTTCCGTACTTATTGTTAACAGATTTTGAATTATTGACTCTGAAGTAATTATATAATACCGGACACAAATACTTTCCAGTTCGTAATCCTGGTTGCAACCTTCTATAAGTTCCAAAGCATGTTGTCCATGTAATGAAAATTCTCAAATCCCCACGAAAGAAAAGAAGTAGTATCAGGATGAGTAGAGGAATAGAGAGCAGAACTAACCAGGTGAGGAACCTTGATAACTTAATCTTTCATTAAAGTAGTAAAGTGGTCTGGCTGTGACTCTGCTGACTCAGCCGTTTTCTTCTGCAATTCTTTGCTTGAATTTATTGTATCTGATTCTCTCACCAATTGTACCTTTGGAAATAAATAACTGAAACAGATATTTACTTTCTGTTAATGCTAGACCATTAAACATTGCAGCTGAAATGACAACTGCTGCTGTTCCTATTTTGTGAGAAGGCTTCCAGATCTGATTATTGCTTCAGCATTTGTCCAGGTTTTATTGATATTAAATCAAAATTTAGGGACATTTTTCAAGACAGTGTTCGCACTTATTTACACGATAAATAGTACTATTCATGGATATATCGTACAAGAAACGCATTCATTCTTTACCCCTAATAGGATGCGAAAGCAGAAGAAGTGAAATTTATCAACTTACGATTCGAAGTCAAATCATATCTGAATGTAGGAATATTTTCTTTTAAAAAAACAAACAAAGCAAAACAATTTTGACAGCATATTGTTCTGAATTATCTAACAAACATAACTTCAGCAAAGGATCATGGTGCACAGTCAAAATCTATAATTATTTTCCATAAGTATCTACTAAAGTCCCATGTGTAATTGCATTTTTAAAACTACTGTACAACCCTTCAACTATTTATAATCAGGATGAATACTATCATATCAAAGATTTCGTTATTAAAACGAATATTTTAATAATAAAAAAATTAATATTATTTTATTGATAAATAAAATGCGCAACTTACATCCGGTCAGGAGATCGACTTTCGTATTTAAGCCTCTTTTAGGTATGGAAAATTTTTGTATTTTATTGTAACAATTCCAGCACTGAATGCAAGACTCTTTATTCCGTGTCCGTGTCCGTGTTTAGTTCAGTTTTGAACGTACATGTTTTCCCAGACAATCTTTGTTATGAATCATATGCACCCTTTCTCATACATTCATACACTTGTCTTTTTTAGGGTTGGTGAAGTACAGTAGCTTGATTTTGTCGTTTAAATCAATGCTCGCCTGTAAGTCGTTGTCATGATCCTTATCAGGCGTCATTCAGATTTTAATTTTCTCGTCCTCTTTCTTGTATATATTCTCGATTAAATCATTTCTCTTCTACAACTGGGTCAGGTTATTCACGCTAGCAGTTATCATGTTGCTAACTTGAATTTGTATTGAATTCATTAGTGTCCATATTTCTTGATTCTTGGTATTATTTGTACAATATGTTATAAAGTACAATAGTTTTGCAGTAATTCTTTATTTTTCCCCTGTCACTCTCTGATAGTCTACCATATATTATAAGTCGAGTAAAACTGCAAACTACAGAGATCCTGATCTGCCATAGCATAATGCACCTGTAGATCAGGGTCTGTGTTGTTTGTTTTATTGATTACTCCGAACAAAATGCACAGACCCAGATCAGCCATCTCAATATGCGACGGCAGATTTGGATCTGTGCAGTTTGCAGTTGGACTCTTCTTATAAGAGAACATATACGTTATATCTAAGTTTATCCTCTGTTATATTTAAAATGTTGTCATCAGTCTGTGTTGCAGGGACTGTTGAATTTGTAGAATTTCTCATGTTCTTTCTTTTTCTTTTTGCATTGCGTCTTGTATTGCATTAGACAATGTACTGAGTTTCTATTTAACCAAGTTACGTACATGTAAAAAAATAAATTTCACTACCAGTCTGTTTAATTGCAGATATTATTTGCGTGTTTCCTCCATGGTGTGTGTGTGTGTGTGTGTGTGTGTGTGTGTGTGTGTGTGTGATTTTGATTTTTAACATAGCTTTAATAATGTTTCAGTCATATCGCTACGATGTCTGCGATGTGGCAGTTTATAGTGATGTCCTGCACCCAGTCACATTATCCTGACACCAGGCTGACCAGTCCTAACACTAACCTCTTAATGCTGAGCGCATAGCGAGGCAGTTGCTAGTACCATTTTTATAAGTCCCGCGACCTCCCGCATCCGAGGCGCACATCTACTAACTGCTGTATGATTTGATGGCGCAGCAATCAGTGTAAATTAGCACAATAACAGAGGCTGATGGGAGGGAATGTATATACATCTTATTATGAAAACATTCTGGCACAACCTACAAATAACGTACCTGATCCTTTAGAATAACAAGTTATGTGAATCCAATATTTCCTAATTGTACTCATGTTCAAAGTCATAAAAGTCCGATTCTGCGACAGTTATTTGGCAAGTTTTCTATTTTTAAACGTAAGTGTTTTACTTTGTATATGCATTGCGAATGGAATTTGTAAACATCAAATGCAAAATTATTATTCATGCAACAAACATAATTTTAAAAGGAAGTGGTGAACGCGTCTGTGATTGCGGGGTATGTAACAATTTAGGTTAAGCCCGAAGTATACTAGACAATAAAATCTGTCAGGCAATTCAGTCGGGCTTATGCAGACTTAAATTGTGCGGATCGTAGTTAATATTTAATAAGTTTGTAGTAATATCCTTGTTTAGAAAGTTACATTTTGGAATATGACTTAAGGATTTAAGGTTGTGTTTACCCTTTTGCTTGCTAAGATGGTGATTTAAACGCCATAAAATTAGAAGAAAAACAAATCAAGCTAATCTATTTCTGTGTTTTTCTTCAAAACAAAATACGTACCAACACATGGACCTTTTTCTAATGACTGAATTAAAACGCCATACACATATACATCTGTAAATTTGTTTAGTTCGATTGGAGTTCGACTGAGATGGAAGTACTTTTATCACTACATTAATTCCTCTGATTCGTTGTACATGGGTATGTCTTAAAATCAAATCGTATTTGCTTTATTAATATGAAAACCCACTGCAAAATAACTTGAAAACCCACTGTAAAACAACTTGAAAACCAACAATGCAATTCGACTAGGATAATCGAACGTCTACAAATTAAAAGAGAGCTATCAAATGTTAAAATATCTATGTTCGAGATATTAGTTGCTGAAAACATATTTCTCTCAGGACTGGTTAAATAATCAGGTCATGAGAAAATATTTCCTAGCTTCACGTTATACTATTTAAGAAGAACATATCTTAAATTAGAGCCAGTACTAAATCTACTTCAATATTGTTGTAGACCTTTTTCTATCCACTCTTGGGCATATCTTGAAACTATAATCTTAACATATTATAAGCTACTTTAAGTTTTTACCTCCCAACCTTATTCAAGTGTTAGGTGAAAGTTTCTGTAAACATTACGGGTTTGTAGCGTTGATACAAGTAACCGTCTGACAAGTGTGTTATTCACACAACTTAACACTACCTATACGAGGGTTATATATTGCTCCACGTGAAATTTGCATACTGCAAAACACTCCATGTGTGGGGCCACTTATCGAATGAACCAGTCCTTTTGATGTCATCATGTCAGAGTGCATTGTAAGATGTTTTGAGTTGCAATTGGCTAAAAGTAATCACGCGAGAATCATGCTATCATAAACTACAAACAAAGTCATTCCAATAAATTTGTTAAAGTTTGGCATATTGTTATCTGCCGTCAAGGCCGGATTGGGGTGTCTGGACTCCCACAACTTACGTGAAAGTACACACACAACGTACAGTCACTTACCACTTGCAATTTGACCATCGTTTTATTCTTGCTCACGTTTATTCCGTATTATGCACACTTTCAGTAAACAGAAACATAGACTTTTGCTTTGGTGCCCTTTGGAGGAAAGTCAGGGCTTTTTTGAAATTTTCGACCCACCCACCCCTCCAAACACTTGACCTGATCCGGCCCGGTCCGTCAAGACTAACGTTTTGACAAAGATTGTAGGATCATATAGTACGTTATTTTTATGTTTTTGATGTATGTTTGTGATGACTTAAAATCAATAACTATCCAAATAAATTTATATTGGAGACAAAAAGCAAATGTCCAAAGATTTTATAGAAGCCTTTTTGTGAGATAGTAATAGGCATGTGTGTGTGTGTGTGTGTGTGTGTGTGTGTGTGTGTGTGTGT
>JAECUM010039634.1:0-19283 GCA_016617855.1 Megalonaias nervosa | reverse complement strand
GTGTGTGTGTGTGTGTGTATATGTGTGTGTGGGGATGGGGGTGGGTGGGGGTGGGGGTGGGTGTGTATGTATGTATGTATATAAACAGTATCCTTTAATGGTAAATTTACAGCTTTTATGTACTATATGCTCGATAACAAATTTTATATTTAGAGTTAATGATTAAAAGATCTAATCCATTCTTAAATACTGTTCAACACTATCCTGATTGCACACTGTTTCAAAACATGTGTGAGTATATATTTTTGTCATCAGCTGATTCTAGTTATCAATTAGTTTGATCTCAGTCCTAGTAAGCAAGTTTGCATTAAATGTTATGAGTCTCTATAGGTCTGCTGGCTATATACTCTAGGATCTGTATATCGTGCACAGGCTAGAATATGTCACCGTTCAATTTCGTAGCAGTCCATGGTTTTCTAACAATACGGATTTTCATAAACATGCACAAGGTGCATATTTAAGGAGAGTTTCTAAAGAATATTAATACAACATAAAATACAATAATTAGGAAACTTGCCCATCTTGAATCAGTGTGATCTTCTGCGATGGAGAAGATTGATCAAAGACAGTACACATGTCTAATCTCATCTTCATATTGATGTCTTGGGAATCATGAGCGACCTTCACATATAACTCATTTCCAAAAGGTACATACAGACTACCCTTAATTTCATTATTAAAACCTGGGTCCATGTAGAAATGGAACTGTATGGTACTCCGCGTTGTGCTGGTGAGATTGTGGTAACCGTTATCAATGATAGAACCAGCTTGGCCTTCTGTTGGATGGATGCTTATTGTATTAGCAGCAGTAGCGGGCATACTGCAACGCGTTTCAACTCGCCACTTGTGCTTTAACACAACCGATGGGAAGTGTGGGTCAATAATTGGCTGGATAAGATGGTTCATATAGATCACTTCATCGGAAGTAATCTGGAATAAATAGAAAAATATTTACTATCTAAAATTTCAGATTTCTAGCAGTAGTATGGAATGTCGTTACTGCTCCATTCGCTACCCTATGCGTTCACAACCACCAGTTGGCTCCTCTAACACCCATGACCAATTATCCCACACGCCACCCATAGATGTTTGGTTACACTTTGTTGAGGGGTTGCTAGATGTGTAAACATCCAAGTGACGCGAGTGTGCCAGTCTGGGGGGTTAGAGTGTCCTAGGGCTGTCCGTGTACGCATAGGGTATCGAATGAGTTTAGCAGCATTTCCGTAACACTCTATTCTAGTCTGCAGTGATTGTGGAAAACAAAAATACTGCGGAGAGTGGCTGATTATATTGCTGCCACTCAGACTGGCATACAAAACTCTATCGTAGCGATCAATATATCCACGCTTTGTGAAGGTATTTTTTTTTAAATCGATGTTTACTGTCTGTAAATATGGTTTCCTATTTGTGCTTGGATTTGTCCGTGATTTTCCATTTCCGCCAGCACAATCTCAAACTCGGCTGCACTGATTATGTTATCATCGATTGCCACCGAGTACACGTTACTAATCGTATTGAAACTGCTCTGTACGGCCGCAAGCAATTCACAATAGACGCCTACTCGGAAATGCAGTCACCTCGAATTTAACTTGCCCGTGCCACCAGAGACACCGGTTATTATAGATATAGCCTCGACAACAATACCGATTGGTGCACCCACAACGGTTGATGTTGTCATGATTCCAGTCACACGAAGACCCGCAGTGGTTTCCGCAGTTAGCCCACAAATAATATTTATGATAAGACAAGGCGTTTGTAATTCACGCTAAGTGCAGTTCTCTTGGTAATTTCATTTCGCAGCTGTTGCTCCTCTTCGATTATTTTTTCTCATCGGCTAAAATGAGGGCCTGTCATAGCTCTTCTGTCAATAATACAATCGCGTATTTAATTGCACGACAGGAAGACCTTGTCCGGTGTCATCATCACGCGCAGGTGCAATACGCACAGTCCCTCCTACCCAATTACCCCTTTGATTGGTACAATTGCCAAGCATTTGTAAAAGATTTATGCATCTGGAATACTTAACCTTCCATTAATGGTGCGTTCTGGTGGCCTGGGACATCTCTCGTACAACAAAAACCACACCAATTACGCCAGCGCCTTTGACATCTAACGATTGTGTTTGTCCAATGATTCTTATCCGAACAAGTGCATCCTTTTGAATAATAGTCGAGATCATTGTTTTTTTTTTTTTGTTGTCTCAGCTGAGTCAATGTTGGTGTAAAATATCAGATGGTGATCGTAACCGGGGTGGCTACAGCGGTGAATGCCACACTGCCATTATTGAAACCATCCCGGAGAGGTTTTACATTTGCAGATGCAGTCAAATTTTTGGCGTTTGCTTGGGCGATGATTTCAAGCTGACCTCCGGCTGGCAGTTGGCACATCAGGGTGATTCCAAATAGCAAATTCTACTTCACCCGTAACAACATTATATGACAGTTCATACGAGGGTTAGGTAAGGAAACTCTGAAGCAGATATTCACTGAAAAGGTGAACGAAATTGTTATGAATGTTAACATTCCCAGCCAGCTGATCTAGCACCCCATCGGTAAATTCTGCAACTTGATCGCCGCAATCAGATTCCTGTACTTATATAAAGTGAAAAAAGCTAATCTAAAACACAAACACTAAAGACGGTCAAGAACCCTTCAGTATAAACGTTGAGTGATTCGAACTGAATTTCATCTACGGCGACTAATAAATTTGACATGGCAAAAAATCTACAACACGATCAGTTTTTCCGATTGGTGATATCGGTGCTAAAATTCCCCGATACCGCTGAATATTTATCAACATTACCAGTCTACCCCACCAATCTTAACATCCAGTTATGATAAACAATTGTGTGCCTGACTCGCGCACCTTTACGATGTGACGTTTAGGTCGATCTAAGCCATTTTGATCAAAAGAACTTAAAATAAGTCGACCATCTCGTAAGTTTTATAAGCTAGTGTTTTCCTTTCCTTCTTTGATCACTATTTCTGCATTTCGGTTCGTTGAATGTACCACACGTGGTTTTGCGGGTACATAAGCAAATTCCTCTTACATGTTTTGTCTTGCTGCAATATTAGTTGTATGAACATCATTTTTGATAAATGAAACCGATACGCCGCTGTCACTGATCATACCGTTGTCAGTGAGCTCAACCAGATTCTTGACCACAAAACCGCCTTTCAATTTGGCAATAATATTTTGAATGTCCACATTTTACATTTTCAGTTTGCCAGTTTAATCTTCAACAATCCGCAGCTCAAATGGGTCAACCCAACAACAGCACGACTGGTAATTTCAGTCAAATCCGCCTTGGTAGTAAATAGGCTCAGATCCACATCGGCACAGTGTCTCGAGCAGAGTAACTACCGTAAATGTTGATAAATATGGTTGTATAATAAATATTGTACGTACTATAATGTAAAATCAATAAGTTCTTGTGGGATCAGTGAACGCTCCATTCACGTAACGCTTCAACGATGAGATGACTGCATATGGGACCATCAGACCATGTTGGTACTAGCATAATCTAATGAAACAGCGGTAGACGACTCCACCATCCGCGTCCACCAGTACAAAGGGATACATAATTTACAACCTAGACTGGCTGTGCAAGTCCATACGAGTAAAAATTCAAACTATGCTGAGGTTTTACCATATATGCGACCCATTTAGTGTCGAGGCCACTGTTGAATTTAGATTGATGATTCCAGCTTGACGTGTGCGTGGCACCATAGCTGCAAGTTCATCTCCCATAAAAAACACCACGAAAATGTTTTCAATCGATTTTGAAATCTCGAGTAAATCAAGATTCGTCATCGGCAAGATCTTCTGCAACCGGGCTATCGAATGCCTATGCCTGAGTGTATTCGGCGACTTTTGCCTGGCAATCGAAGGCCTCTTCCTTTTTATGCGGCGTCAACCGCCGTTTTAAAAGCCATTCCTGATACATGTCCTAACACTACAGCTTTTGCAACCGCTACAGCCGCTGTTGCCAACAATGCAAAATCACTGCAAGAAATGGAAGAGTTCGTCCGGTCTTTTGCATTTGTTGCACTGCTGTAATAGTAATAATTTTAATGTGACTGAAGTGTTTTTGTGCTTGGCCAAATTAAGCTGAATAACTTGCATTTGGATCGACCACACGCAGACATTTCCAGTTTCAATTATGCTTCAATTATTTTTTTATTACGTGTTTGATTTTAATTAAAGCCGACCTTCATGTCGTGATAGGACATTATTATTCAAATACCTATTAGGTGCATTTATGTACTCTAAGAATTTCCACAGGTGCATCGATGACTCTCATTCACAGTTTAGCATGTGTAAGTAGCACCACCGGAGTTGCCGACACGTGCATCACAATAAATGGCGACGACGGACTGCCTAAACAACTCCAAATGATTCAGTGAATAATAATGAATGGGTTATAATGCACGAAAGTTTTGTTGAGAAATCTGCCAGTCAATGCACGACCAAATACTGAGATATGTAAGGGCAGTATGATTGGCATCTGCGTAGTCAAGCCGAATTTCTTCCTAAGGTTCTTAACGACCGTTGAACAGAAACAGTCACTTCTAATTTTGTCATGTACCATTTTACTCTGTGCCTAGTCAATACCTCGCGCCAAGAACAGGTATTTTGGTGCCATAAGACCGTGCTGGGTACATATTTGCCAAGTAAATTGCCCCACAATACTAGTGGGTAGGTTGGTGTCGGTGATATGTACGAGAAACGACAGAGTTGATGTTGTTCCCGACTCCATAAACGATAACAAGTAGGACTCTGTGCACAGTGGAGGGGATAACACGGGTATCCACAAAGTCAGTGCATCTAATACAGCTCTGGGGACAGCAGCACTAGTAGCACGATAAATGGCGTCGCTGGAGTTGTTCTTACGAAACAAGGTGACCGTGTGTTTGGCTCCAAATATCACCTTGCGAACATATCTGCAAAACCCAAAGACGTGACTGAGGTAAATAAAACACGAAAGTGGTAATGATTCTCTATGAAGTTGTGCTCGACTCTGTGCAAATTCAATATTGAAATTTGGGTTAGGAAAAGTTAACTTTTATGCAGCTGTATCAGCATCGACACCAGCATTTCAAGGCCGCAAGATTTTATTTGCTCTCTAATCAGTTGCATCCATGACAAACATCATGGATGGACTAGCGGTTCTCATGTATTCATCTCGAGTCCAAGAAGCGTCATGGTCACGTCCACATTGTCCAGAATAGATTCGATTTCCTTTCCATTGATGGAGTAACGTGCACAGCTGAACAACGCAATAATACCGTTGTTAACACATTCCGCTTGGGCATTGACGGAATAATCAACATCGTCGGTCTGTATTAGTTTTTCCTCCACTTCCAAAAATGCCTCCAAAAATGCCTCAGATAGGAGGAAAAAACTGGAGGTGTCTTGCACTTGCGGTTCTATTTCTTAGTGATTGTGGTCTTTTGTTGGGTATGAGTAATACTGATCCCATTTGCTTTGATCCACTAACACAGGCGGTCACATGTCAAATGCTGGATCAAATACTTCTATGAACTGGGCCATGGTTCATAGGGTGTTTGATTTTCTTTCATACAATGCAAAGCCAATCCCCATGGCCAGGTTTTTAATTGTAGTAAATAATAACTGCTGGTTATCACCTCGTTAATGACTTTACTCACTGCAGGCGGCAATGATTCGGTTCATATTAATGTAACTGGAGCCGTCTTTGGTGCTCGTTTTATTAATCCCCATAGTCGATCTCGAAGTATCTGAGCCGCCTGCGAACCCAGTTGTTTCAATCGATCCACAGCGACATCTTTAACACTATCCGCAACCCGCATGAATACCTGTTTAGCGATGGCTGCAGCGCTCGGGTCAGGCTTTTGTAGCCTTTTCAATATACACATCACTTTCGGCAGTTTCTTTGGTCGGTATTAATCAGCTCAGCAATTGTTTATTCATACTCATTTGTGAGATTTTCACACACAGTCTTTAGCGACTGTAACATATCATATATTTTACCCTTTTTGCGGCCTTCTATTGCATTTTCAAGCAATTCTAGGTATTGGTGAGCGGCTTCGTGGTGTTGTCTTCTGCACGATTCCATGGTATCGCTGCCGGACATTTTATTATTTTTATAGGATATTTTGCTAAATTCGCATTCACACCCGCGCGGTACTTGCCTTGTCCACCAGTAAAATCAAGCGTGAGAAAACTATGCGGGTTAAAAGTAATCCGCGCAAACCTGTCACGAAATTCATCCCACATGTTGTCGGCGGCACAGAAAGTCCAGTGGATGTTTCCAAGACCATGCTTGTCATAAGCACGAAATATCAGCAGCATCCTACAGTTGTCTCGAATCACTTTATGCACATGGGTGTATCGATGAGTCAAATAAATCATGTCCGATTATTATGTCGGCCTCGTGAAAATATTTCTGCGGGATTGACTTGCTTCGCGAGCATCACACCGTCGTACAGCACATGACTTTTTGATTGCGTCCATATCGTCAATTGAAGAGGCGTTTTTGATGGTGGGAAAGAAATAGACAGACTCATTATTACCACTTCTCAACGCTTTTTGAAACACTTGAGCAAAATCTAACACGACTGATCAATGACACAATCAAATACAATCGATCCCATGTTAACCATCGTAAAAACATACCCAACAACAATTGAAATTTTCCTGATCCAGCACAACCAATGACCAGTACACGAACTAGTTTGGAAACACGGTTCCTTTAACATGTTTGGACGGTTTAGGTGCTTGTTGGTGGGGCTTTGTGCAGAGATGTTCAAGATTTTAGAGTGCAGTTTTAGAAAACTTCGATAGGGCAGTGATTTCGAGGCTGTATTGAGAAAACTACCAGGGAGTAAATATCTGGGCGATAAGCATCTTGCTGGCTACGATAACTGTGAGCCTGGTTCATGCCTGGAGCTACGACTTAATTCTCACAACCAACCGAATCCCGGCGAAGCACCTATCAATCGCGCTGATGCGGCGTGTTACTGACATGGCCTTGCATACGAGTCATCTAGTGATATCCGTCGACGTCAAAGTGCCGATATAGATCACATCCATGACTTGAATTAGTGATTAATCTGACATTGGGAGAACACATCGAACGATGGGTCGTCAAGGGAGGCATAAAAGCCAAAATTGCATAGGGTGACTCTCAATAGAAACACAAATGAAACCAGTAAAAACAAAGGACACAAGGAGTCGCAACTTATCCGAAATATACTATAGAACGCGAGGGTATTGAAGAGGTGAAGCCGCCGTGAAACAGTTAGCCAGTGCATCCATGGTCTCTCATGGGATTGTCCAAGAATGGTTGGTCAAACAAGAGCTGTGGCAAATTTATCAAGATAATTTGTTGTTTCATCCTCACGATCATGTCCGTGATCGATAAGGCATGTTACGCACCTTTAAGTATTCACTCACTGTTGTGGATGAGGCCACCCGATACAAAGTAGTGGAGCCGCTAATGTCGAAAGATTCTGTCAGGGTCGCAGTTGCACTCGAGCGCATCTATGCACTTGGCTCAACCACATGGCCACGAATGTTGCAAGTGGATCATGGCAAAGAATTTCTCGGATCTGTGGTTCAGTTGTTATCCAAAATACCATGTTAGAATACGCGTCGGGGATGTCAGTATGCATTGCAATCAGGATATTGTGGAACGATTCAATTGCACACTTGCGAAACTGTTCTTCAATTATCAGTAAGCCAAAAAAAAAAGTGCTGACAGGACCAGAACGGTCCCATGAATGGGTAGCAAGACTTCCATTGGTGATATCAACCTTGAAGAATGAAGTCAAACAGTGATCATACACTTTGGGACCAGTACTTTTACTTTCATCACCTGACGAACTTTGCTTTTTGACAGAGAAAGCATTTTCACAAATCCGGCATTAAGTGGCTACAGCAAACTCACTAATGTTATCTTCCGTCATAATTTCGTCTGCTGCTGAACGGAGGCTGTCAAATCCATATATCTGTTAATGCGATCGATCTGATGAATACCTTCGCTGTGTCTGTAGCGTTAATACTCTCAGCACGATAAAGGACTGGCGCATCTGACTTACCATCATATCGAATCACATCATAACAAATCCCGCATAGAATTTGTTCTGAGACTTGCGCTGTCTGGTCGATATCAGACTTATTTGTGTCTTTATCCGCAGAGCTGCTTTCCACTGAAACATTTAGGAATTCCACATCCGCGTAGATGATATACGGGACTTTTGCCGTTCGCTACACTGCAGTAAATCTCACAGATTTTTTAACAGGTTCGGGTATGATTGAGGGCTGTGTGTTTTTGCTGATACCACTGCATTAACAGTCATGACTGGTGAGCAGTTGTTGAGTGTTAAATAAATGCTTGAAACGTCTGCACGGATGTTATTCTAACCGTGTGCATTAAGCAGCCGGCCAAGATACAAAGTGTTTCCAACTTCTTCAGTGTGGATATGGTCGCTTGTAAGCGAAATTCGATATCACAATGGTGAGTTTACCCAGATTTGCCGATATTTTTTAAGGATGTCTTGATCGTCAGCTAACGGCAATAGCGCCTACAAGATTGCCCACTCAATACAGCTATTGTCAAAATTATTCCCGTTGATCACTGACCTTGGCGTGACGCATTTTGATGTTGCTATTTAACTGGATCCACGAAATGGATGATACGGTGAGGGATGGACATCGACATGGTCACATCTTTCGAGCTACCCTTCCAATCCTGCATTGTTGTAGTTCTCTATCGTTACGAGAATCTTTCCAATGCCTCTGACAATTTAATCGCTAACGGTGCTGATGTTTTGGGGGTCCAGGATCACGCGGGCACCAATGTGAATCCACGCAGTAGTAATATAAAATCCATCCTTGTGAAGATTAAGCGACAGAACCAGGTGAACACTAGGAAAATGTATGCTTTGACCCCAGCGTAATCAAAGTTGTGTAACACCGCCACGATTCCCGAAATCAAATCTGTGGGCAGTCGTCGAGCATCTTTGTGAAGGTAGGTGGCATAATGGCCACGTGGTTTTCCAACTCACCTAAACCTCTGAAATTTGAATTCGTGCACTTGTGATCGTTGTGTTTTTGCACTCACATACTCAGCCGCCTCAGAGGCAATAACAGAGGAGAGTCGACGTTTATTGTTCTTCCTTGTCACGAATACGGTTTTGTTCATACGAGTATACTATTGCACGGATGTCGGTTGTTTTTTTGTGTCTTTGCCCATTCGAATTTTGTGCTCGCTCGCAAATAGTCTTAATTTTCTTACCGGTGGCGGTTGTGGTCGCGGTAATAGTCGTGGATTCAGCGCAAAGGTGGGTCACAATAATTCTAGTATGTCTGCTTTTCTCATACCACTTCGTATGTGAATAATATGATATCGTGCAAGTTGTCCTAACTGGAATACTGTAGGCATGCTTATATTAAAGGGAGGGCGAAGTGTCTCTCTAATTTGGAAATTATCTCCATGGCTTGCTTTATTTGTAATATTTGGTCCCGAGAAGTAACTACGGTCGCCTCAGTCCTGGCAATGATTTCAGCTATTGTTTGTTTTTGTTATGCCATCAGCATGTTATTGTACTTGAGCAGCCACAGGAATGTGTTTGCTTCAAGTTCTGTCTGTGCAATCTGTAGTACTCCCGAATAGATCCACAAGGTTTACAACGTTGGTTACGTGACTTGACTATGATACCACATTTCAGGTAGGTTCGTGCCACCAGGCCTTCATGTATTATTTGCGTGTGTGTTTTCAGTACTCGTAATGGCATGATCTGCTACAGGGTTCGTATTTTCCAAGACAGGATGATTTGTATTTGTTGCGTTCCAATACCACGAAGCTTCTGCGTTCCAATGTGATAGACCTTCCTATTTACAAACGTGCAAGCCTTTATCTCATTGTAAAAAATACTGCTTCATATTTTTGTTCTCCACAGCGAACACAAAGATGTAAGTCAATGGTTGCCACACAACTGACCGCGCTTGTCTCAGAATAACCAAAGCAAAAACCTTCTGCGGTGTTGATTAAAACATTGTTTAAAGCCGGTCTGCCTCAACAGGTGCAAAGGAGTCATTATATTGTATAAGAGCAGCTTAAATTTTGTAGAGCAACCGTCGCAATTACCCAATAATACTGAACCTTGCGTAGGCAATTGCTTCCACATTATTCCTAAAGAGAGCGTCTAAACATTTCATTAGATACTTGCACTGCCTCATATTTGCACCATTGGAATACGCTCTGTGAAAAAAACTGAGCTGGGATGCCATTCTTATACTTGTGAGCCACGAAGCGTCTGTTGAATTGGCATGCTCTGAAATATCTTCTTCACTGACCTCATCAAAAACGTCGGACGCAGTGGGTGAGTTATCCTGTTTCGTTTCAGCGTATGCTATTTCATGCACGATATTCTGCAGTCTCTTGTTAGTTTTGTTTGCCTCAAAAATCTGCTCAAGTTTGTTTCGATCTATTTTTAAGGTCACTGCCAAATTTACCAGGTTATCAGTGTACTCTTTGTTTGTTTCAGATAATTTGTACAACATTGTTTGGGCCTCTTTAATGAACCTGTACGACGCATTGAAACAATACAGCGATTTCAGTGTTTCTGCTATATCTCTGATCGTCAAATATTTTGGCAGGATTACGTCATTGCTAGCGATATCAGTAAACTCATTCATAACAGATTTGCAGTCTATTGCTTGAGCAATAGACATCTGTATATAAACAAGCACTGACAATCTATTCAATATGAGAATATGTCACAGTTTTAAGTTCACCAGCATAAAATGAACAATTTGCATAAAACAGCTATGTAACAAACTATAAATAAAATCAATCGGGGCAAAGCTGCTAATATATATATACATTAATATAACATGCTAGACAGCGTGAATATATTGATCGTTACCATATACTGTCACCTGCCTGTCTGAGCGGCGGCAATATCATCACTCACTCACTCTCCGTAGTATTTTTGTTTTCCACAATCTCTGCATACTATATTAGAGTAGTATCGAAAGGCTGTTAGCCTCATTCGATACCCTACGCGTCCACGGACAGCCGTACCAGACTCTAACCCCCATGGCTGGAACACTCGCGTCACATGGGTGTTTATATCACTAGCAACCCCTCAATACAAAAGTAACCAAACATCTATGGGTGGCTTGGGTGATAGCTGGTTATCAGGGTCAGAGACGAGAAAGAGTGACCGTGAACGCAAAGGGTTGCGAAGGATGGAAAAAGGCAATTCCGTACTACTGTAGCAAAATTCTATGTTGTTAATTGTTCGTTAGACACTAGACTAGAATAGTGTTTGTTGCATTAAGAAAACTGGCTTACCATTACTAAATTTTATACATATTTTGTACACTTTATATATGGCTTGTGTAGTTTAATATGTATGGTATTTCGGCATGTTAACTTATCGCTTTATGCGTATCTGATTGGTCCGGATTATTCCATAAGAGTCTTGAGCAGTATTCTCATTACTGATTGGCTGCGACAAAGTCAATTTTCCTTATGCCGCCTTCTGGAAATTTTGTTTCCTATCAACATTCGTATGGCAACCGAATGCTCAAAGAGTATCGAGAAAAGTAACATCTGTCGGGATATAGTCAATTTATCCCACAGTGGCGTAGGAAAAATCAATTAAGGGTATCAGTCAATATATAAAGGGCTGGGGGACCTACAACATAGTTCTCACCTTATGACAAGAGTGTTTTAAAAGTTATCTTTTAGGATTAAGTAATCTCACCTCTGTTTAGTCAAGAATGAGGGCATAGGACCCCAACGGACATAATTGTATTAAACCGCAACAGTTTTACGTGATAAAGTATCTAATATTTGTTATTATGTGATTCAGTTCCGACTCTAAATAAAATCTTTTCCTATTTTGTTCTATTTTTACAACATTTCTGTAAATCAAATAATGCAAATATACGGTCACAAATATATTACAGTAAATCTGGAATGTTAGCGTCCAGTAGTCATCCCATCATATAAATATCCAACAAATGGTATGCTTATTAATGATATGGACGCACTTTAGATGAAAATATTGTAAACATTATCATCGAGATATATGTATTTATTTTGACCAATCTAACTCGAGCCAGCTGTTTGATATCACACAGGAATTCCCATCGCAGATACAGCGTTTAAGAGTAATGCTGTCTGTGCTAAATATTATATTGATTTGGAAGAACATTTGCTCTTTGAATCATATTTGTAGCAAAGAAATTTACTTTTAGTTGTTACTGGTTATAGATCTACACATTAATGTTTCTATTAGCGTCTGGGGCTATTTTTACGCGCAACAAATGAAATGTGCAGCTTCTGAGCCAGCAAGATTTCTTTTTCTTTTTTCCCCGTAAACTATTTCCATTAAAATAAAACTGTTATAAACATATTCGCACATGGGTAATGATTTACCAACATTATTTAACTCATTTAATAAATTCATTATTATATCATTACCCATCTGAAATCTCATATATATGATCAATAGACCATCTTGGTTGAGAACTTGGATATATTATGCTCACGTATGTGATGTTTGTCCATGAGCTCATTAGGTTCACTCTATGAATATGAATGGCTGACTGGACGTGGGTTCGTTGGTTACTGAGCGCCCTCAAAGATTGATTCGTATTAAGATACACTAGGCCATTTCCAGTATTCATTTAATAATGAATGCAACTTAAACAAAACATTAGGAAAAATTTGTCAAGCGCTACCAGCATGTTTCTACTCGGTAATGGTATTGTTAGTCTTACTATCTGCAATATGTAAGAGGGACATACTCTATAAGTTATCAGTTTGGGTATATTTTTTCTTCACTTTTCATCTTTGACCACAAGCCTGTAAGGTTAAGGTGTGGTCTCTGCACAAAGAACTGTTTGTATATCAAATAACATTAACACATCGAACTGTTTTGTCCATAATTATATTTTGCTCAAATCGTAAGAGTAAATATGCTGAGGTTGGATAAAGATCTGTCAGTTGGGGAGACCAGTTTATGTCTACATTCTTCGGTGAACAAAGGTGAGTTTATTTACTTCAGTAAGTTCACATTTAAACCAAGCTTGTATATACGGTGGATTCCATGCTATAGATATACCGCCCATCCATCCTCACCCTCACCCTTGTTATGATCTAAGCAATACCGATAATTTTACTTGTTGTTATTCTTCTTCTTCTCTTGGAGATTTTGTCATTTTTCATGTTATTATATGTTATACATGACATAACAAATCCTTGTGGGAGTACATTGGCAATATTAAAAAAGACGAGACCATTTTTTCCCAATTCCCTTTCTCGAGTCGAATCAAATAATGGCGGCCAAAAATGTTCAATGAAAACAATAAATTGCAGAAGGAGGGGTTATTAAAGCTTTTCCACGATCGTACCCATTTCAGTAAAGAGAATACTGCATAATAATGTCATGGGCTTATTTGGACCAATCAGAATCGCGTAAAGTGATATGTTCACATGCATAATGTCAAAAATATAAAACTGCACACACTGTAGGTAAAGTGTACCGACTATGTGATAAAGTGAATGACGTGTGTTACGTCAACTATGACGCGTCACTATATTGTCTGTTAGCGACATTTCATTATAAATGAATGAATGTTTCAAATCAGTTAAGCGAGATATCACTTGAAAAAATTAAGTAAAATGTAAGGAGTAAATCTTAAAATTAGGTTCGGTTTGTAATATGTAATGTATTTTTGTCTGTTTATCAGCGTTTTACCTTGGTGGAGCACTAAGTGGCTCATTCTATGTGCAACTCTCCCCCTATAATAATCAAGATTTTTTGATGATCAAGATATGGAGATTTGTTAAATGTTTTTGTTTGGTGGAGGACATTCCGGAAGAATCTCCATTGGGTTCGCACAATGTAAAGCACTGTTTCATTAATTAAAATTTACCGTCTCAACCAATATGCTTAACATTTGTAGCAAATATTCCTTTTATCAAAATGACATTATTTTATTTTCCTTTAGAATACGGTATCTCAACAAATCACACTGGTCATTGTTTTATCTTTGGTGTTTATAGGTTTTTTCCATCATCACATTATGATTTGCGATCTAAAATGTTTCACAGGAGCATTATGACCTTTTCAACATATGCATATGTGCATAATATCAATTGCAATAAAGATTTTCTTCTGCTTTTTACTTGTGTTAAAATTTTTAAGCGTTGTGAAAACGACCTTCCTGTTCCTCCTTTTTCTCTTCATAAATATATATATATATCACATGGCAAATAACAATAATTTCTAGGATAATGGAAGCAGGGGATCGCTTGTGTTATGGCTTGATTAAGTGAGATGGGACAAATTGACAACGAACAGTCAAAATTACTGTGTAATTAGTCTAAGAAAATTCAATTTTGTTTGAGTCTTTCTATAAGGAAATTGCTAAAAAGAGACAAATAACACAAACAGCAAGCGCAAACGAGATCAGTAAATTTACATCACTTTACATAACTGAATTCCAAATGGTAGCATTGTTTGAAAATTGTAGGTGTCTAGTCTTGGTAAAATAGGCGTAACATAAAATAGCTTAATAATTTAGAGACAGAGCTGACAGTTGGAATATGAAGATTTTAAAGTAAATCAGTCGCAGCAGTTGTCCTCATATCATTAATATGGATATGATATCAAATTTATCTAATTCAAATCTCATTGTGAAACATATAACTGAAATTTTGCAGAATTCTATTCATTTAAAATTGGGTTGTTTATTAAGGAAAAATATTACCTGGCTTTGAGTGTTACACGATGAATAAGCATGTATAAATTGCAATCCATCATCGACAATTTTTCCTGTACATGGTCGGATGTTCATGTATATGTCAGTAGGATTCACGTCAGGATAAAGTATGCGGAGAATCGTAGTATTGATGTTGATGTTCCATCCAGCTGGTGTACAACCGGCCGTCAGTGCATCTTCTAGAACTGATGCTATAAATATGTTAAAAAGGAAAACTGGAGTTTCGTGTAAATCAATGGTAAAAAGCTGTTATTCTTTCGGGTATCTCCAACATTGCCTTGTTCATGATACTGGACATAATGTCACAAAGATTGGAATGAGATAATTCTCTTTATACCTAATTCATGAATTAAATTGTTGTCGCTTACAAATAAAGCATTATTAAAATTATAAGTGTATGAAGTTGCAACTTGTAGCATACAGAGCATGCAGTTCCTATATATTTTTGCTTTATCAACTAATAAGCAGATAAGACAAAGTTTAATTGGCCATATCATTCAATCCATCTGCGTGAAATAAATAAATGTTATCACAATTGTATATACTACAGCTTTTTTCTTTACTGGGAGTTAATACACACGTGCCCACTGTGCCCGAAATCCTTGATATTGGCCGTTGTTGTCGGAATGAAAATGTATGCTGAATTCCTTGGCAATAATTGGCGATTGGTTTGCAGATACGTAAGAGTAACCCTTCCAGCTATACAATCTTGTACCAGGAAATCCGTCACGTACCTATGAAATATATTAAATTGTTCCATACGAAACAAAATCATGTAAGCGACATATATCTTGAAACAATGACAAGATGTGCATTTGAACTATCTTTGAAAATATCTTAGCTTTTGAAATTTAAAATAGGAGGAACTAAAGCGTTTGCTTGACTTTTATTCTTATCTAGAAAAGGTTCCGTTGAATTGATTTATTATCGAAATTGATAAAATGACCAATATAATGGCTTATACGAATAAGGGCAAGTAATAGTAAAATTGCTCTATAAGGACAAAGGGAGTTTAACATGACGCCTGCATTTTGAAAATTGTGTACGTACAATGGGAAATGTAATGTTAAAAATATTTATAGGTTGTGCAGACATCTATACCTACTGATCAACCGAATGTCTAACTGACAAAAGTTACACGTAATAACTACACACTGTCTACCTGGCCAGCACCAACTCATCTGTGAGCAGCATCCACACCGTCTGACCAACACTTATACCTACTAAGCAACACACCATCTGACTCAGCGCAATTATACCTATTTACCAACACCTACACTAATTCACAACAAACGGTAAGATGTGAATTAAGGGGTCAAAATATACGTCAAACCAGTCATAAACAACTTACAACCCTTATAACACCCATAACGTCCCTACCATGTTCTTATGAAAGTATCACCTTATTACCCTTATAAACCCATAACCCTAGAAAAGAACTGAAATGACACAGAAGCTTATGAATGTGTTCGACACACACATACAGACAAATACTCTCACTCATAAAAAGGTAAGGCGTGCTTACACCTACACAAACACACCATAATATAGAAAAAGGGTTGGGATGTTCGCATATATACACACCAACATAATGATAAAATAGTTCACACAAGACAGAAGAGTAGAGTGGGATTCAAAATGTAATGTAAAAGACAAAATGCAAAAATATACATAGATATAAAACGTGAATATTGGCAATGATTGTGTCGTATCTATGTGTCTGAGAAATCTGGGTGGCCGTGATAAGGGCTTTGGGGCGGAAAGTTAGGTGGGTGTTAACCAAAGATGATTAGGACATACCACATCTATTCATTGTGTCTCTATCTGAAGCTTCCCCTCAGCACCGATCCATGCACTAATACTTGCCTGAGGCATCATTACCTTTCCACACAGGTACGTATTTTCCAAATAGCTGTATTCATGATAATGATGATGGCCTACATCTCTTTCACATACTCCGGAAAGTTGGTTGAACAAAATGGTTTAAATAATCGTACATGACTGCACACTCACATTCGTCTTGGTGGGATGTCTTTTGAATAGATGACACCAGAGATAAACACTCTCAATATATAGTCTACGAGCGGATTGAAAGTGATTTGCAAATTTCACAATTCAGAATGCTCCTGACATAATTTTGTCAAGTTATATACTGTATTACCAAATCATAATACAGAGGATGCGTGACTTCATATTTCATATTTACTCGCGTCTTCCTGTTTCTCTATATATACATAAGTTCATTCACACTTACAAATATACTCTTGCATTTTTGCAACATTTACAAATACGGAATAGTGTTAATTCAGGTCAAATGACTGAAATGAACACGTTGTGTTGGGATGAGCCTGCAATGGATGCTTCTACCCGGAGTGACAACATGAAAACTTCTGTTGTAGCAAGTATCGTTTCAGAAAATGAACAGGAGTGGAATTTGACTTTTGTTGATGATTTAGTCTCGCAAGTCTTGCGAGTACGGCATTCATTGCCAGCAAAATACCGATTTCCTCAAATTAACATGCTGTTTAAATTTCGACATTTTTCGTTGTGCCGTTCTATTACATGATCGCTCTCCGTAGATGTAACATCTAATAGTACAAATTTATTGATTGCTATTTTACAAACTAATGTGATGCTGTTATTCCCCTGCTAAGTCATTCTGCCATACAGAAAATTAAAAGCTTTTACGCTTTCAGTTACTTTATTTAGTTTAGTCTGTTCAGGATATTTATGGAAATAAACTGGTAGGATACTAGACCTTTTTTTCTCCATAGTATTTACGACGTTTAATCTCAAACATATTATATATTCGTATGAGCAACAAATCAAATCATTTTATTAGATGGAATTATCGAAAAAGTGTTGACATTCAAAATTATGTTCTATTAACACAGGGCATATGCCTGTGTTTCAACGAAAGGACATTTCTTTATACAAATTGTCCAACAACTGTCACTCGGTATGATTGGCTTGTGTATATTCGGCGATGGTTACTTGATTTCTAGAGACGCCATTTTTATGCCCTCCATCTAATTTAACAACATTGTTTTGCACTGATTTATAACTGTTAATATGATCATCATTCCCTTTTCGTTCCAGCACTCATACAATTATTTTGATACCCTCTTGCAAATGTAGATTTATATATTTTGAAATACTCATCGTATATGTTTCCATAGGTAGCAATAATCACATAGCCAAATAAGTTAGTACATACTTATCTCCTGTTGCTTTGATCACTTATTTGCATTACAGGCATATTGTTGACCTGTTATAAATTTGGATGTATCCGTTAGCTTCGGTCGCACATCTTCGTATTTTATTAGCTTCGCTTTGAGTGAAATATTTTGACATTTTTGTTTTAATGTTTTATTAAGTATTTCTACCACATAAACAATATTTTGTCAAAAATTGTTGACAAGACTATATGTTCTCTTTTTCAAGCACATCCTTAATGTTATGGCTGTAGAATTGTATCCCCTCACCAAATGTTTCTGGTTTTTGCGTTTTATATATTTATCTAAATACGTCATATAGATCATCCACCTCGCGTTCTCAGTAAAAGCAGACTGGGTGGAAATATTTATCACTGTTCAAATATATTATATTCTTTGTTATCCTTTCAATATGCCTGCCTATAAATAGTGTCTCATTGCCATTGATAACCAACATCATTTGTATAAACCTTTGTTAGGAAAACATTTCCCGTCTTGTGCACACATTGCGCAGTTCTAATGTTGAGCTACTTATTACTGTGGTTAATTGTATTAAGCCATCTAATTGTTCTATTTCATTATTTTTTAAATAATTGTCGTATTATAAAACAGCTCTATTGCAAGTTCTAAAAGTTCACTGTACATTCTTATTGTTGTCAAAATGTGATGAAAGATATTGAATGTCAAAGATTCAGTTTGACGGGATTATCCTGTGGTCTTTTGTAATCAACTCATGATAATCTGTTTGTGTCAAATATTTATTTCTTGTATTTACTAAGTTTATTCGAACTGTTTTACAAAACCCTTTCTGCTGTCACTTCTCTCCCTTACGAGGACCTTATTCGTTGCCTCCATGCGGACAATTGGAAGCTGTGTCGCTGGGTTATATTTCTTCTCACCAAACAGCGATGATGTCACTTCTATTGCATATTCCGATCTAATATCCATTGTGGTACCAAGGTTTAAAAACGTAAGCGCCAAAAGTAGCTCCAGATGCAGGCAATGCAAAACTATCCTTCAGAATATTATAGTGCATTAGTAGTTTCTCATGGCTTGCAATTTAAAGCAATGTCAACTCTAATCCCTTTGCACCCAATTAATGGTTATTCTCCCAATTAATAACTCATGCCAAATAGCTCAATTGCAATGTCATACTGACAATGATCGACGAGGGCGAACATGTGTGATTCATTCATCAATGATGTTTCTCAAGATTCTTATACCTTGCTAAAATGCAAACTCTATTTATTTTCTACATTAAATACGTACTCCAATGTAAAG
>JAECUM010039633.1:0-28937 GCA_016617855.1 Megalonaias nervosa | reverse complement strand
CTGATTCATTTTATGTACATAAAAAATATAAGGATTTATTAAAACTCGGTAATGGTGAATGGGGGACATGGAGAATAAAACAAGAAAATATATTTAGTTATTCTGAATCTGCAGATGTTGAAATTATGGAGACATATTACAAAAATAATAATCAAATATTAAAGTGATCTGCACCATCTCTGTACGATCCAGTATCTAGACATAAGACCGTTTATCTTAATGGGTGTGGAGGGTCAGGTAAAACAACTCGTGCGATTAATTTATTTATAAATAATACATCAGATATGATTGTTTTGACACCTACACATAAACTCGCTAGAGAAATAAAACAACGAGGAGTAAAATCGTGTACATACCATAGTTTCTTCAGATGGTGCGGAGACACATGGACCCCATCGCGGATGGGTGAAAAATATATACCTAAATATATTATATGGGACGAGATATGCACGGTGTCGTTAGAAACACTAAAAACATTTCTTGAATGGTTATTGACAAAGACTACTGCTGTGATTATGTGTGGCTATCATGGTCAACCACCACCCTTTGTTGGACAGTCTCCACATGAATGGCTAAAGAATAACGTAGATTATTATGAAGAAATAAATGATGACCATAGAGCTATTGATGAACCGCTAAAAGAGTTTAAAAGATTAATCAGACTTCAGCCAGACAGAGTACAATGTGAGATAATGCGAGGAGTAATTCCAGAGACTTCTTTGAATGAATTTTGGACTTCATGGAATCCCGCTGATTTAATAGTCGCGAGTAGAAAGATAGTTCGTGATGAACTACAGGACAAATTATTTTTGTTACATAAAGAAAAGTTTTCGGATCTACCTGTACCTTTGTGTTATCGCCCCTCAGATACTCGACGACAGAATATTGATGTTGAAATACCAGGTGCCTTGGTTCCACCAAGGGTACAGAATCTTGTCTTGAATGATATTATTTTAGTCGATATTAATGTCGTTGAGAATGCGCTGAGTATGAATAAATCGCCGTGGACGTTAGGATACGCTATAACGATTCACTCGTCACAGGGATTAACTATAACTGATACTAAAATCTGGATTGTAGATGATCGGATCGAATGGTCAAATTTAGTCTATCTCGCCGTATCTCGAGTCAGGAGAATATCTCAACTACATAGGGTTATTATGAATTTTATAGAAAATAATGATCAAATTGTTAATAATGACGTAATAAAGAAAAAATTAGCTGGTTATAAACAATGTGACAAAAAAAAATAAGCGTGATTTTGATATTGATATTGAATTTATTATAACACTAAAGCAACTACAAAATAATCATTGCGCAAGTTGCAACTGTAATATGTTATGGCAGTGTTCGAATCCAAGACAATTTACCGTAGACAGAATTAATAGTGATCTCGGTCATACACGTGAAAATGTAATGCTGACTTGTCTTGAGTGTAATCGACGTCGAGGCTCTGGACGTTTACAAAATTGAGCTTGGTGGTAATTGCGTATCCTCAGGAATTACTTGTAATTGTTCACGTACAAATCCATGCTGAGGGGCAGTAGAATCTAGTCTGTATATTGGAGGTCTACCAGTGGATCTAACCACGCTAGAAATTTTATGTGTAGTCACGCTCCAGATAGGATCGGTTGCTCTTTTTTTAGCACCTTCAAGTTCGCCAGGTTCATATAAATATCTTACAGTTACATTACCTAATACTGGTTGAGAGAAAGATTCATGTCGTTGTCCGTAGCCATTGGGAATATATTTTTTTTTGATGGCATTAGAAGGTTTCATGGAAGTTGCACGAGTAATTTCATTATTCAACGCAGCTATCACACTCGGTAATCTTGCAACCCATTCACGAGATCTATCCTTAACGTCAGTAGATATTTCCTTTGCGTATTGGTATCCGAATAACCGCTCGGCAAGAGTTCTATTAAATCGTTCAACGATTGCCTGATCACGATGAATTTCAGTATGTCCTCGTCTGATTTTAACGTTGTGTTTCTTCATCAACGATGATACTACTCCAAGAAATTCTTTACCGGGATCAACTTGTAATAACCGTGGCCATCGTAGACCACCACGTTGATAAATGCGTTCAAACGCAGATGCAACTTCAGATGCTGGTTTCGTTGATAATGGCTCCGCTTCTTTATATCTACTAGCAATATCAACGACAGTTAACGCGTATTTGTACGTGCGTGATTTTCGTCCACGTGTTTTAATGGTATCGTGTGGTAAAAACAGTATATCCGCTTGATGAACTTCATTAGAGACACTAACATCAAAATGCGCGTAATGAATTTTTTTAGGTGGACTTAGGAAGATTTGCCATATTGCCTGTCGTGCTAACCATGATGAAGCGACATCACGTGAAACTTTTGCTGCTTCGGCGAGTTTACTAATCGCTGCTTTACCTCTCCAAAATCCTCTCGGGGAATAATAAACAGATTCCATTATGATAGTTATATAATTAATTACCAGCCCCTAACACTAGTTTACCTTTCATAGCAGTTTTTACTAGAAAACTAGCTAATTTTTCTCTGAGAGATTTATTAGGTATAGAATTTAACGCGTGAATGAATTTCACATCCGCGAGATGTCGGTGTTGCAAATCCTTACTTTTATACGCGACATCGTGAACGTGACATGCTTGATCAATCTTATTTACTGGATACTCTCCGGGTCTTGGTTGATCTTGATCATCAAGTCGGATATCGAGACGAGTTCCTGGGCCACAATAATTATATCCGGGTAAATGTTTCTCACCGGGATATTTAGCCCATGGAGTTCCTGGTAATTTTCCTAACGAAGCAGCGATATCCCCACCTGTCTTTGTTGCAATAAATTTATATTTCTTGGTACCACATTTCACACTCTTGCCTGTAAGTGCACGTCTTTTATTTTTTGTTGTTACTGTCGTTAATTCAGTAGTATCGGTAGGTGCTCTGCATCGAACACAATATAGACTCATATTATTTATTATATGGATATAATTGCTTTTCTGCGACACGAAAACAAGAGCCAGTAAAGCACCATCCAGCGTTACCAAATTCTATCAGAATGATTATAATAGGCCCATCTGGAAGTGGAAAGACGCAATTATTGCTTAATCTAATAATGCGATGGCTGAAGTGGGATAAATTATATTTAGTGCGCCATCTGTAGATGATCAGCGATGTTACGAAGTACTTAAAGATTTTAATGAAAACGCAAAATCGTTACATGAAGACAATGTCATAGACTTTATTACTGATATTGATGAAGCGCCATCCGTAGATGATCTGGATGGATTCATTAATAATTTAGTAGTGTATGATGATGTTATGCTGGACAAACAATCAAATCCAGCTAGAATATTTTCACGAGGTAGACATAAAAACACAGACGTGATTTATGTTACCCAGAGATATACACAAATTCCAAAAGTAATCAGAGATAATTGTAATGTTTTAGTTGTGTTTAATGGCGTAGATAATCATACGCTGCAAAATATTTATTATACTTGGTGTTCAGGCGACATGGACATGAATAAATTTAAAAATTTCTTTTCAAAAGCACAAGCTGCTCCTTTTGGTTTTGTAACGATAAATTTACATGATCCGAGGTCAAGATATCGCAACGGACTTGATACAATTTTTGGATAAAAATCATAGCAGCAGTAGAGCTAATTTAGCTGAGTGTGGTTCTCCAATACTCATTATTGATCATATCTAAATGGCTGTTTAATTTATAGCAGCAGAGAGGGTGAATGACCAACGCGTAGTGACCAGATTGTGAAAAAATCTGGTCAATTAAAGAAGTATTAAGACAAAAACTTCTTTTTTTCAGGGAACCCTTAATTTTCAAAAATAAGGTCTCAGGCAAGTGGTCTGTTCACCCTCTCTGCTGCTAGATGACATGAGTGAGCCAGAATCCAGACCCAGAAAATGTGCACCAAACCAAAGTCCACCATCACCACCAGTAAACCCTGGAAAGTATTGCCACATTCGAGAGACGGATAAACGCTATTCTAGAAAATTTAGAACCAGGGCCTACACATACATGGTGAAGTTTAACGATTTCAAGTCCGAGGTACCGCTGGAGAATGCAAAAGAGTTCATCAGCGATGTGTGGGATTCTTCGTTAACCACACTGAAACGTCAATGTCAAGTCAAAGAAGACGATCACTTGACACTTTCCATTTATCACGACAATCTGAAGTCCCCCGTTTGGATCGAGTTTAGCAGGCCAGCAGAATTGACACCTTCCAAAGTCATCGACAAGATTCAACAAGTACAGCAGTCCAACGACAAGTTTCACCTCACAGATGGAAAAGCGAGACTGAATGTGGCCCAAGTTTCTCTTCCCTAAGGGATCGGACGCAGAAAGGCATTATTGGTGGAAGACCTTCGCAGCACAAAAACGAGACTCGTCCTAATTAACAACCCTCAAGACAAGACGTGTTTCGATCGTGCCATCGTCTTGGGGCGAACGTATGCCGACAAGAACGTCACGGCAGAATGGAAAAGAGCCTGGAAAACTATTCGACAATCGGACCGAGCCAGACAACGAAGAGAAGCAGAACTCCTGTTACAGCAAGCGGGCTTATCTAAAGACACACCCTGTGGCATTCCTGAAATGCAAAAATTGCAACACGTCTTGGCTCCACGCTACTCCCTGAAAGCACACCCTCAAGAAGTGCGCGGATCTCTGTTGTTTTGAGGCAAAAATTTCAAAGACGGAAAATATATTCATGTCTATTATCTCGATGAACATTTCGATGCCATTACCAGTATCACCAAATTCCTCGGATACAGTTATTAGTGTGAGAAATGTGACTATGGCTATAACAATCGAGAGCAACATAAGCATTGTGGATCGAAATGTGAGGGATATTTGTCCTCTAAACTCTGCCTTGACGAAGGACAAGAACGAGTGCATTGCCTGCTTGTCAGCGCATTTTTGTCAGCCCTAACTGTTGCCAACAGCATCTGAAAACCCAAGGTTCACAGCAGAAAAGTGCTTGCCAACTCCTGAGATTGTGCCCTACTTGTAGACAAGTCATACGTACCAATAATGCCAAGACTCACGAATGTCCTGGAAAGAAACGATGTCACATTTGTCACCAAATCGTGGACTTGGAACATGAATGCTATATTCAGAAATACCAACCCGAACAGGAAGAAGATGACCAGAAGAAACGGAATTTCATCTTTTTCGATTTTGAATGCATGCAAGAGACGGCATTCACATTTCTAATTTTTGTGTGGCTTATCAAGCGTGCGAGAAGTGCATCCAAGAACCAATCTTTAGTCATTGCCCTTATTGCAGCAAAATTCCTGGAGGACGTGAAAAAATCTTTCGAGGACCCGAACGCGTTGGCCGATTTCGCCCAATGGATCTTAGACCCCATCGACGAGACGTGGAGCCAAGAGGACATCGAACGTTATGGAGATTGCCATCGCCATGCCACGGTGATGGCTCAAAATGTCTCTGGATACGATGGATAATCTCTTCTGAGATACCATACGGAACAAAGTACCGAACGTCCTAAAGTGACTTTGAACGGAGCCAAACCCATTTATATGCAAGTGGGACAAGTACAGTTTAAAGATTCGATGAGTTACTTGGCCATGTCTTTGAGCCGAATGCCTAAAACGTTTGGAATGACAGAAATGGCCAAAGGCTATTTTCCACACTTTTTCAATACCGAAGCCAATCAACACGCCGTTCTACCCCATTTTCCTGATGCTCACTACTACGACCCCGACAACATGCGCACCGAACAACGAGAAGCTTTCAATGTTTGGTACCACTCTCAGGCCTCGGACCCCTTCGACTTTTAGGAAGAAATGTTAAAGTATTGTCATTCTGACGTGGGCATTTTACGGCGTTACTGTGGAAAATTTCGAGAACTGTTCATGGAACACGGAGGGATCGATTCTTCGAAAAAAGCCTGCACCATTGTCAAAGCGTGTTCCTTAGTGTACCGTCAACGATTTATGCCCGAAAACACCCTGGCTGTCATCCTCCCTCAAACGACCAACTTTGTCAAAAGTCAATACTCGGTCAAAGCTCTACGCTGGCTGCATTACTTGTGCGACAAGGAAGACAAATGGATCCAACACGCCCTCAACGGAGGAGGCGAAAAGACCACCGGAACGTATTCGGTAGATGGCTGGGACTTAGAAAACCCCAAGATCATGTACGAGTTTAAAGGCTGCTTATTTCAAGGATGTCCCATCTGTTACCCTCAACGTGACACTAAAAATCAGTTTTTACAACGTACCATGGAAGACTTGTACGAGGCCATTTGTCAGCGGCATTTAAAGTTAGAACAGCAGGGATGGAAATGGTGGAAATGTGGGAACACGAGTACGATCACCGTTTGAAAACCGATCCCGAGTTTAAACGCATCGTGGAAAGTTACAAGTTGGTGGACCCTCTGAACCCGCGGGACAGTTTGTAAGGAGGACGGACGGATGCCACCTGTTTGCTGTACCACTCCGACTAGGAGAAAGGAGAAGAAATCAAATACTTGGACGTGTGTTCGTTGTATCCTTACGTGTGAAAATATCGTCACTTTCTCAAAGGGCACACATAATTGCTGACGGAACACATCGACCTGGACAACATTCGACAATACGAAGGATTGATTAAATGCAAAGTCTTGCCTCCCACGGACTTGTACCATCCTGTCTGCCTCACCATTGCCAAGGAAAACTGATGCTTCCCTTGTGCGGTACTTGTGCCAAAACGTGCAACCAAGACCAACCTTGTCAGCACACTCTGGAAAAACGCGCCTTGACAGCGTGGAATACTTCAAAGCTCTGGACCTAGGATACCAATTGTTAGAAGTGACGAAATTTGCCACTTTCCCAAGAAAGAAAAATACCACAAGGGTGACGAGACTCAGAAAGGCATTTTCGCAGACTTCGTGGATGCCTTTTTGAAACTGAAACAAGAAGCCAGCGGCTATCTTTCCTGGTGCCACAAACCCGAAGACCAAAAGAAATTCAATGAGAAATACTTTGACCATGAGGGCATCACTTTAGACCACGTGGAGAAAAACGAAGGAAGGCAATCGTTTGCTAAAGTGATGTTGAATTGCTTGTGGGGCAAAATGGCACAACGACCGTGTTTACTCTAGACGGAGTATTTGAGAGAACCATCACGCTGCTTCCGGATGATTCACGACAAAACTAAAGCACGTGGACGTCCTTCGTGAGGATTGGATCCTGGTCATTTACGAAGAAGAACTGGACTTTGTAGAAGCCGACCAATTTGGAAATGTCATCATTGCGGCCTACGTGACAGCCCATGCTCGCTTAAAATTGTACGAAGCGTTACACCAATTAGGAGATCATGTACTGTATTTTGACACGGAGAGTTGCATCTACATCAATCACCTGGGTCACCGGCATCCTGACATCCAAGGAGACCGTTTAGGAGCCTTGACGGACGAGCACCCCGACGACAAGATTCTAAGTGTTGCTGGTGGCGGTCCTAAAAATTACGGCTACGAATACCGGGACCCACAAAGAGAAGTGCACACGGAGTGTAAAGTCAAAGGATTGACTCTCAATTATTGCACCAGTCAAGTGGTGAACTTTGGGGTATTGAAAGAAGCCTTGCAGTCTGGAGAGGATCAAGATCTTAAAGTGACCACCTACCATCCTCACAAGATTGTACGTTTAGCCACACACCAAATCGTCAGTCGGCCTTTGGAAAAAGTGTATCAAATCGTGTACCACAATCGAGTGCGGCTTCCCAACCACTTCACTTTACCTTAAGGACACGCCGATATTGGTCAGCATATAAAAAAGGAAAACGTCTAAGACCAATAGTTCATTGTGACTACCAGATTGTCATCGACATGGACATCCCCGAAAAACTATTCCGGGAGGGCCGCTGTGTGACTGTGTGACTGTGCCAAGTGGTGTAGAGACTATAAGGACATTACACACTGTCCCTTGGACACCAAAAAATGTTGTACAGTGACTTTTGTGTGCTTGTATTTTATCCATGTACTTCCCCCTTTGGCTTTGATGTATTTTTGTCTTTCGTGTTGTTCCATTTAATAAATAAACGTGTCCTGAAAAAAGTATAAAAACTCTTGTCTTGTCTGTCATCGTGTCAAAAGTGACATTCCCTGCACTATGGCTACCTCTGCTGTCTCTGCTCCCTCTTCCTCCACTGTCAAAGTCATCGACGAAAACTTAGATCGTGCCAGTTGGGAGGCTTTGTATCTTCGTCATCCCTTTCACATGTTAACTGCCGGACCCAGCGGTTCTGGCAAAACCGAATTTGTCAAACGTTTGATCGGAATAAACATCATTTGATCGATCGTCCACCTCAACGGATTGTGTGGTGTTACAAAGAGTGGTAATTGGCGTACAGCCTTCTGCGAGAAAGTCAATGCGATTCCACCGTGTTTGTGGAAGGCATTCCTCTCGAAGACGACGTGATCGTGTCTGACTCCAGTCAAACACATCTGATCATCTTCGACGACATGTTAGGAGAAGACGAAGAAGAAATTAAACTGTAGTTTACGCGCAAAGGGCATCATCGTAATGCCAGTGTCATTTACATCACCCAAAATTTGTTTCAAGAACGTAAAGCCCATCGCACCATCAGTCTCAGTGCACATTACGTGGTCTTGTTTAAAAGCCCTATAGATAAATCGCAAGTGCAAGTGTTAGCCAAACAGTTAGGAACGCCTTGGCTGACACATGCGTACGACGATGCCAGTCAAACCCCACACGCTTATTTACTCGTGGATTTAAAACCCACCCAATCCGATTATTTGCGATTTCGTACCCATCTGATTCACCACTTGTGCCAAGACGGAGGGCCTGTCGTGTACACGTCCCCGTTGACTTAAAAAATCTATAAAAACTTCGGACACTTTCGGTCTGTCTCACACATCGTCAACATGACGTCTCATGGCGAAAAAATCCACAATTATGTGTTCGAGTCTTGGAAACCAGTCTCAGAGAAGTCATACGATGGTTTACTGTGACAGCACGTCAGTTACTGCAAGGCATCATTCACATTCCACATCAAGCCAAACGCTTTTTTGAGAGAAACAAAGTAGCCTTGACGAAACTGGCCGATTCCCGCATCGACACTCAAACCAAAAAGCAAATCATTTTGAAACCTGGAGGTAGTTGTTCTCTAGGAGGTGTCATCATCGCTCCCTCTTAAAATGGGATCCCAGTACCCCCAAAGTCATCCCCAATACAAAAGTCACTCCTCGACCCCAACGGACCCAGAAGAAAAAAAAGCAGTGGAGTCTAGACCAGGTCACAGCCTCCGAAAAAGGAAAGCCGCCAGAAAAGAACCCAGATTGCAGCTTCCACGCGCAAGAGAGACACTTCGACCAGGACGCAACCTCTAATGACCTCCATCAGCAAAAGTCTAATTTGACTTCACAACGTTGTCAACCTTGTCAAAATTAGTTTGTTTGATATTGTATGAATTGTTATGTTATGTGTTGGTTAATGGTTGGTTGAATAAAAATGTTATGAAAAAAGTGTTGGTGGTTTGTTTTTAAAAAAATTGTATCACTATTTATGCTCTTTGACTTCTCTCTCTATCCCTCACCATGAGATAATCTATAACGTTCCTGCCCAAAAATTATCGTAGGGATGTTTTCTATCTCATCCGTTCTTGAGCCATATAAAGCGAGGGGGACTCCAGTCTAGTCATCCATTGTTAATGTTTCAACCTATGAAGATGACTTCAAGACTAGCAAAGCTGAACGAAACACACGTCCATTTGCATCCTGTCAGGCAAAACATGATACCCAAGCCTGATGAGATAGAGAATGTCAGGATGTTGAAAGTAGCCCAAGACCTGATAGAAGAGGTCCTTAAAGACGAAATCAAGACGAAGCAAGAAGAATGGACAGAGAAGTACAGACTTCAGAAGCAGAGAGAGAGCAGCAGCAACAGCAGAAGACAGACAGGGGCTTTGTGGACTGCCGTGTGGACACCAAGGAGTTCTCCTTCTCCTTCCGAAGAAGTAGACCCTATCCTGTAGGAAAGCCTGCTACCAGACGGGGACGTAATCCCAGGCGTTAAGACAGATTGCCAAAACTCTTAACAAAACAGCCCATTTCAGGGCTACCCCTACAATCTAGAAAAGACATACTAATCAATTGCCAAAATATTAGTCTGTCTTGGTCTGTTCGTAGGTTTAAAAATAGAAGTGACTATAAACACTTCGTTTCTCTGACTGTGAAATAGTGTGTGTATGTGTGTTTGCGTGCGCGCGTACGTTTGTGTGTGTCTGTTTGTTTGTGTGCATTTGCGTACGTGTGTGTGCGAGTGTGTGTGTATTTTTGTTTGTGTGCGTGCGCGTACGTTTGTGTGTTTGTTTCTTTCCCTTAACAATAAAACCCTTGTCCCTGCTCAATGTGTTTGTTTTTTCTCTTGACAAAAACCTTATCCCTTAACAAAAAAGTTTGTGTGTGTGTATATGTATGTGTTTTTGTATGCACGCGTTCGTTTGAGAGTGTGTGTATTTTGTTTGTGTGTGTATTTTGTTTGTGTGCGCTCGTACGTTTGTATGTGTTTGTGTTTGCTTTTTATCTTAACAAACACCCTTGTCCCTGCACAAGCGTACGTTTGTGTGTGTGTGTTTACTTTTGTTTGTGTGCGTGCGCGTACGTTTGTGTGTGTATGTGTGCGCGCGTACGTGTGTGTTTGTGTGTGTATGTGTACGCGCATATATGTGTGTGTATTGTTCTTTGTTTGTCTCTATAAAACTCTCTTCATCCCTATCCGATTCATTTCACCAACCTACCTACTTACCTACAGTAGCGCGCATTCAGGTCAGCCACTTGCAACACTTTTGCCATTATTCCCCTAGTGTCCAGTACAGTGACGTCATTGAAGCTAGAAATTTTGAGGCTGTAAATATAGACTTGGGATTTTTCATAGGAATTTACACAGGTTGTAGTTATAAATAGATACTAGCATTTTAAAAAAGGAATTTCCACAAGCTGTGACTATAGATAGATCATGGGGTTTTTATAGGAATTTCCACAGGTTGTGGCTATAAATAGATACTAGGGTTTTAAAACAGGATCGTCACACAAGTTGAGACTATAAATAGTTACTAGGTTTATCCATTTTAGTCTAAACCAATGGAACCTAATGTTCCGGGATTTGTTTAGTTTCCGTTAAATTCTGGGACAAAAATCTCGGAATCTCTCGAACAAATCTCTTTGTCTTACTTACTTACCGACACCTTAGCGACACTATACAAACAAAAAATAGGGACATAGAAAAGGACATAGAATAGGGACATTACAGAAACACATTTAGGGGCACTGTAGAGACAGTAAAGCTACGCAAAAATTATAATCCGCATAGCTATAGCGTACCTTATCATATGTCCCTAAATACACAAATATTCTAAAGCATAACGGATCACAAAGACTAGCTCAGCTGACTGTTCAAATCTATAAATAACTTATGCATAATTAACTACGAGATCTCCTGCTCGGTTCAGTTCAAGCTAAGAGTGTTTGTGTGTGTGTGTGTGTGTGTGTGTATTTGTGTTTGTATGCGTACTTGTACGTTTGTTTGTGTGTGTTTGTGTGTTTGTATGCGTGCTTGTACGTTTGTTGGTGTGTATATTTGTGTTTTTATGCATGCTCGTACGTTTGTTGGTGTGTAATTGTGTGTTTGTATGCGTGTTCGTACGTTTGTTGATGTTTGTATTTGTGTTTTGTATGTATGTGTTTTTGTATGCACGCATTCGTTTGTGTATGTGTTTGTGTGTATGTGTGCGCGCGTACGTTTGCATGTGTTTGTATTTGTGTGTTTCTATGCATGCTCGTACGTTTGTTGATGTGTACATTTGTGTGTTTTTATGCGTGCTCGTACGTTTCTGTATGAGTGTGTGTTTTTGTGTGCGTGCGCGTACGTTTGTTTGTTTGTGTGTGTGTGTGTGTGTGCGCTTGTACGTTTATGTGTATGTGTTTGTTTTTTAACTTCACAAAAAACCCTTGTCCCTACACTATGTGGATGGTATATAATGGGTTTTTTCCTCCCTTCTGTGTGAATAGTAGATAGTGGTTTTTTTTTCTTCCCTTCTGTGTGGATAGTAGATATTGGGGTTATTGTTTCTTCCCTTCTGCGTTGATATTAGATATTGGGTTAGTGGATAGTATATAATGGGTTGTTTTCTTCCCTTCTGTGTGGATAGTAGATAATGGGTGAGTTGATATTATATAATGGGTTGTTTTTTCTCTTCTGTGTGGATAGTAGATACTATGTAACGTTTTGTAAGGGATGTTTTCCTTCACTTGTTGTTTGTGTATTTGTTTGTTTATGTCTATCAAGTGATATGTCCCGCCTCGCCAGGCGATGTTTGCGTTTGTTGTTCAGTTCCGCGCGGAAGTTCGTTCCCGTCCCGCCAAGCGTTATATCCAGTTCTATGTCCCGCCCCGCCAAGAGTTATTATTAGTATAGTTTCACCGCTGAACTAGCTGAACTTACCCGCCACCCACTACCCGCTTTTTTCCCCGCTGCCACTGTTTTGCTGTTCGACCCAGTTGAGGTCAGCCACTTGCAACAATTGTTGCCAATGTCCAGTATCGTGACGTCACCCCACCTGTTCCGTTTCCCTTGTCACTAAACAGACCCACTATACTATATATAAAAGCTATAACGCTTGGCGGGGCGGGACATTGAACTGGATAGAATACTTGGCGGAGCGGGACATATCACTTTATAGAACGTCTGGCGGACATTGTTGCCAATGTCCAATACCGTGACGTCACCCCACCTGTTCCATTCCTGTTCTCCTTATACAAACCCAATATTTTTGTCCCTATACAGACCCAATATTCCTATGCTAAATTCCCCTTGTCGCTAAATAACCCTAAGGGTTTTGTCCATGTTTAATTCCCCTTGTCGCTAAACAGCCCCACGACCTTTTTGACTGGGATTTCCATTGTCCTTATACAGTCCCAATCTATGTTCAACTTTCCCTTGTCCCTACAGTGGCCCAATGTTTCCCATGTTAAATTCCCATTGAGGCTAAACAGCCTCAGCAATATTCCCCATTTTAAATTTTCCATTGAGGTTAAACAGCCCCAGCACCTTTTTGACTGGGATTTCCGTTGAGGCTAGAGTATCCATATTTCCCCATGTTAAATTCCCCTTGAGGCTAGAGTGTCCCACGACCTTTTTGACTGGGATTTCCACTGAGGTTAGGGTGCCTTGAGGCTAGAGTTGCCCACGACCTTTTTGACTGGGATTTCCATGGAGGGTAGGGTGCCTTGAGACTAGAGTTGCCAACGACCCTTTTGACTGGGATTTCCATCGAGGCTAGGATGCCCCACTACATTACTCTTGCCTCCGACAATAAGAAGTTAATTACAATGGACCTCACTAATACACACATCTATGATAGAAGCGTACAATGAGATGCCTAGAATAGTTCTGTTTCTTTTTGTTTTACTCATAAGCAAAACGTCTGAATCAGGAACCTAGAAATCCCGCGTGAAAGACCCGCGATGTGCATATATACTGCTTTGTTGATTTTTGGTTCTAGAAATTTCTAAACTATATATTTTATTTCTAATCAGGTCGAAAATTGAACGATTTTTTTTAATACGATTTCTTTCACACAATTGCTTTAATTGTCGTGCTGAATGAAGAAAACTGCTGGATGGGACAGAATCTTGGCACTTGCTTTCTTTGACAAAGAAGAGTTTCAGAAGTCTAATTGTTGAAAGAGGTGAACATATCTCTTTAGTGTTTCAACTGTCTCTCAGATTTTACCAAAAGGGTTATAACACATTTTAAATATAATGTTACTAAATTATTTTGCATGTCAATAATTTAAATGGAACAATTGCATCACGTGCCATACTTTTAAAACTTGTATTTAATTGTCAAATCATTGAAAACTTATTTATCACCATTGTCATTCTTTTCAGAGAGATGCAACATAATGCCTTGGCTGAATTTCAACCTGATGTTTTTTGGAATCTACTACAAGTGAAACACCTGTAAGTAATTACGTTGTTTTATACTTTAACTTAGAACGTGTTAATCGATTTAAATGGCGCGTTATTAAACCCTTGAATGTGAAAGAGAGATAATTATATTGATCCATCAAATCAACGTCTTTCTGACAGAGAGCAGAAATGTTTAGGGTAGGGAGGGGTAGAGAGATTGGGCCTTTGGTTCCACCCTCAAATGAACGCTATTGTCAAGTGACTGCGTGATCGTTTCTCCGTCTTCCCATATCGAGTGTATCCATGCTGATTGTATGTTAATGTGTCATTCTTTGTATTGATGCATAGGGCTGTTCATATGGAATAAATACTGCTTAAAGAAAAACGAACTGCTGGTGATGAATATGTTTCATTAAATATACACTTTGCAGAAAATTCGATATTTACCAAGGTTTTGCTTTATACCACTCTCGTATTGGATAGTTTCTCACTTTCATTTTTATCATTGACGATTTTTCCGATGCGGACGATGTAGTTGTTTTTGTAAGTAGCAGTTGTGCTTAGCTTGACTTTTCTTAGTCTGTTCCGTCGTCTTTCGTCTGAATGTAAGTTAAATTGTTCGTAGATCTTACTAAATTTATTTCGTATTGAAATGCATATGTTTACATTATTTTGCAGTATTGGAAGACATGTTTGAGATTACCTAACTCATCAATACTAATTTCCTTGCCGTACAGACCAGCAAGTAGTTTTCCGCCTTTTTTCTGACATTACCGGTGGCGGAAACCAACGGTGTTTGCCACTATTTGTGATTGAGGTTTTAGACTTCTGCTTTATCGTACTATCAGCCCGTCGCTAGTAATTAATAAATTTATTTCGACTGACCTTTTGGCCAATGGCATTAAATCCTTCAGAACACGCTTTTTTTTTAGTTTTAATCCCTCTCAGAACAGAACACCTGTTATCAGTTATTGACCTGAAATTTAAATCACCCCAAGGTAAGAGTAACACTTGAAGACAATGTAGCGATGACTATATCAATAGGAACATAGACGGTCTCCATCCTTAGCATAGGAAATTAGTCAGTCTGTACTGTCCGCTTCTCAGATTTAAGAGTGCAAATTAGGCTAGCAAGTCAGAGAAGCCAACATCTGGCACGTGTCTCGGAACATTTTGTCCATGCAAATGGCCATGATTTCATCAATCAAAATTACAGTGTATAATTCAAATCAATTTTCGTTGGTGAAGTATACTGCGTTTCTAAAATTTAATAATGCTCCGATTTTGAAAGAAATAAATGTTAATTCGAATAATGGTCGATATCAAATAGCATATTGTACTGAATATATAAATAATTAACAATAAGGACGTTCTAACCGAATTCAGTTGATTCAATTGATTCTCCTTTGGTGTTTAGGGACTTCCATCGCAATTCTTTGGCTTCAATAGGCAGCAAGTCAATGATGAATCTGCCACGTCTTGAGGAACTTCGACTTCACTCCCAGAACAATCCGCTTAAACAAATAGCGTATGACGCTTGGTCTGGTATTGGGCAAAGCCTCAAGTATTTGTAAGTAAAAATAGTACTGTTTGCTTTTTCCCGGAACAAAGAACATCGAAAGCTAGTAGAATCAATTTAATCAGCCCCACTCGTATAGGATTTAGACATGTGTCTGCTGTTACGACCCTGTAGTTAAATTACATATGTGTCAAAATTTAAATTCTTCTAGTTCTTTGTTTCATTTTTATTTTATTTTTATATCATTAAATGTAGTTATTATTATTATGATGATTATGTTTGCATGGGTCTAATAGTTTGTTAGAAACATCGTATTTATTTAAAACGTAAATGTGACTCGTGTAAGCACGAGTTTTGTATGATAGTTTGTCATTGCAAGTAAACAGTCGGGAAAAGCCGTGTAAATGATTGGCTGTGACTACGTCATTACTAATTATACTTGTTTACACTTTTGTAATGCCCAGGTGTAATTTCGAAATCACACGTGTACTTCGTGCATGTGTACATGAAATGACGTATTAGCTTGTTTTAAATGCTCAGTTACCTGTAAGAAGTTTTCAGTCATAGTAGTAGTCAGTCATACTTGAGAGTCACATCATAACATCTTGTAGAGTTTCTAATACCTTAAGGAAAAGGTATTTCTGTGCTGGAAAGAGGTGTTTGTTCATTCGTACGTATTAGGAACAACATGTGTGTTGTTAGTGGTGGTAGCTGTACTTTCATCTACTTTCTAAATAATTATTTTCCCTGGAGAACAACCCTACTGGCTTTGGACAAAGACATTTGTTGAAATTATTTCTAAATTGGAGCAGAACAATACAAATTGTGATTCACAGTGAAAATTCTGGACATTTTGTGTTAGCCTTCGTCTGACGTCATCATCCGCCATCTTGGAACGGAACTGAGATTCAGACTATATCGAATTAGAATTGTTTATTCACAGGACTTATGTGTTTTCACAACTTTAGAACAAATTTTTGGAATCTTCTTCGTAAATCGTAAGTCTTGTTTCATCTATTTACCTTTTTACCGTGTTTTCTAGGGAAATAAATTATTTCTGTTAAAATTTACAAAGCTTGTTGTAGTCACTCTTTCTTTGTGTTACTTTGAACGAGCCGATACGTAACACTGCTGAGATTAATCTGAATCTTCACCAGAAAATGTTCACGTTTTCTTTTTAAAGAAACTGATCTTTTTATCAATTTGTGCACCAAATATTTTGAATTGATTGAAAAAAAATTATATACCCAAATGACATTGATTTATTAATTGCATGTGATCTGTGAGGTTTATCATTCTACAAGTGGTAAATAATCTACACGTGTAATTATCACCTGAATCTGTAACAAACACAAAAAAGAAAGCCGAAAATAATTAAGATTGAAGCAAATGAGTTTTATAATAACATTTTCCAGTTCTTACGATACACAAATCGTAAATATATGACGAAATGCAGGATGTAATGTAGAGACTTAACCATGCTATCAAAAAATGTCCCACTATTAAATCAAGCACTATTTCTGAGCTCATACATATACTTTCCTAAATACCTGTGTCCACAAGATTTAGCATATTATAAAGTTCATTTTTCAGGTACATCAGCGAAAACGGTCTCATCAGTTTCCCACATGCAGTTCTATATCCAGAAATATATCCAAGTCTTTTACGCATGTAAGTTCTAAAGTTATCTTTACTTATGATTTCATGTTCAACATCGCATATCATCTAAATATCTTTAAAATCGTGGACATTATTGTTGCCTTTTGATTTTTTTCCCTCTTAGAGATGTAATGGTTTCACTCAGTGTAATAGATAAAAAGAAGCAGAGACTAGTACATAGGTTATATTTTCACATCCCCATACGGCGGTTAAGCGCAACATACTGGAAAAAAGGAAACATAAATTAGTTAGAGCATCAGTTCTCTACAACTTTACCAACGATGCTGATCAACCAACAAAGATGGCCGTATCCACTGCAAACAATTTTTTAAAAAACATCTCAGTGACTGATTCACATAAAAGATCTGAGAAAACTTTAAATAATTTTGATTTGCAGCATTCTGAAAAAAAGTGGTTTCATATTTGCACAAATGATGCAAAATACACCGTCAGTTATGGGCAAAACAAAAACTGCTGACCTCATCAAAAGCGATCAATAATCTTTAAGAAATTAAGGATTATCAATTGTATCAGTTTTCTAATATGAGCAACCTGAACGAGAAAAATATTGCACAACTTCTTTACATAAACCAATTACGTGATTCAGCTATTAGTTAAATGTTTAAGCTTATACAAATGATTCAAATCCTTGATTAAATATGGTCGCCGTTTTTAAAACAAACAGAAAAAGCTTTTATCTTTTAAGAAAAGAAAACATATTTAAAAAGAATTTTCTTCTGAAATAAGAAACGGAATTCAGAAGTTTTGACATTTTATTATTAAAGTCTTTAAAGACGGTAAAAAGAAATAAATATATATACGATTTCTTTTATAGATAAAAACTTAAAATCTTTTACAGACGACTCGGGGGAGTCAAATATTTGTATCAATGATACAGAATGGCTTATTATATGGTTGCAGTGAAAAAATAGACAAATTTTCAATTTTTTTTTCTTTAGAACCACTCAACAGGATTTAGCCACGTCTGATAGAGAGCGTAAAACCAATCAGTGGCGTAGCCTGGATATTTGGGCCCCTATGAGGACTCCTATGCAGAGCTTACTGATTAAAAATAATTCGTTGGCCCCTATGCTTCGCATACTCTTGCTATAAGGTACCTACAACCCTGCAACCTATCTATATTGCAGCACTTAGCGTTTGGCTAATAAGGGCTGTGTGAGCAATCTAATACCCACTTAGACCTCTTCCTTAATAGCAAAATATTACTTTGTTCTTTAACACTGAATGGTTTCTCTCAACGTGTACATTTAGTTTTTTTGTTTGCTTCACGAGACATCTATTCCAACTGTAGCAAAGAAAGACATTGTCTGCAAGCACACGTACAAGACAATTAACCTCTGGAATTTAAATGCGTTTCAAAGACTATTTGAAGGAGTAAATTTTTAGTTTCAATTTAAAGTGTTTATTTCTGTTTTAGTTCACCTCTATGAAGTAAGAGGCAAACTGTTGCACTACCCTGGCTTCAAGAGTCCGCATACATAAAAGATTGTGTAAATCCTCATCGAATGTTAACCATTTTTTCTTTCTAGAACATAGGCAACAGTGTGGAGTGCGTTTCATAGCATCGACTCCCAAGGGAGGGGGATGATGGGCTAAAGTGATAAAAACATGGATATTAGTTGTACATTCTTAGTGAAGTTCTTGCTTTTAACTGAAATATTTTGCATACTGTATAAATACTGTTGTACCCGGAATCATGAAACTTGTTGAGGAGGGTGACAAGTACTACAAACTCATTAAAAATGTTGGTCATTGTGACCTAAGTTTCATGCATCACTGACTGTGGTTAAATTCTGTGTTTACGTGTATTTCTGAAGCTCTGTTCATGCTATAATCATCAAACTAGATGACTACGCATATCTGTTAGTACCACATCCATACCACAAAATAGTGTCATCGTGACCTATATATTTCACTGTTAGGTTACGTTTTGTGTTTAGCTCATGACCAAATACGTTTTAGTACCCTGTGTATCTACTTTTATACCTAGATTTATTATAGATATGGAATCTTGATGGGTAACTGCACCAGTCACAAATGTAAGTAGTATAGTGGGGTACCGTAGCGACAATGGGAATTAGCATTACAGACCCCCCCTGGGCCAGTATAGCGACAAGAAATAAAATCTCACCCTGGGCCGGTATAGCGACAATGGAAAATTGAGTAGAGGGACTAGAACACCCTGGGCCTGTATAGCGACAATGGAAAATTGAGTAGAGGGACTAGAACACCCTGGGCCTGTATAGCGACAATGGAAAATTGAGTAGAGCGGTGACTAGTAGACTGTGGGTTTGTAGAGCGATAAGCGACAGGTGGCATGACGTCACACTGGTAACAATGTAGCAAAAAGAGAAGTACTGTGACGTCAGGGTACCTGAGAGAGGGCTATAGACAAACACGAATCAAGAGCGTTCGTGTTTTTTAGTAGAGGAAGGGTTTTATATATATATTCGTTTAGGGTGGAGACCAAATGAAAATTAAGATCTTTTCGAGGTATTGGAAGTGGCCCTGAAAAGGGCCGTTGTTTGTTATGTGATGTTAACACTATTCTGTTAACATACAGGACATCGCATAGGTCTTCTTATCTTCCTCAAATTTCTCAAAGCTTGTCTTAAGCTGTGTCTCACTTCTGGTCCGTAGATGAGAGTCCGCTTAAGACAGCCTTGTCTTTCCACATAACATCTTCTTTTCCAAAGAGTGGCACCGGTGATCCGGATGACAGTCCATTTTGTTTTCACATATATGGGTAAGTCTGTACGGAACAGCATTGAGGATACCAAAGTAGAGGATTCTACGTCTATCAACATCTTCTCTGTGACGAGAACAGGTGAAGGGAATGAAGTGAACCGCGTTGATTTATAGTGGAAGACCGGATCGAAACGGATTGAAAGGGTTCACCAATCCCAACACGCGTTACAAAAATTCAGTCACTTCGCGGAGTCTGTCTTCCAATCCGAAGAGAGCTACCTGTGACGTCACATTTCCTATATAGGCACACTAGCGTCTGTGCGCAGTGAATCGATGCGGTAGTGTTTTGTAAAACATGACGGAACCTAAGAAGACAATGAATTGGGGTGCACCGGCTGTGGAGACGAGAAGTAATGGTACAGCAGCAGCTACCAAAGTGAACACAGTGCTACTTCCCGAAGAGGTTGATTTCAACTGGGATTTAGTAGATTTTTATCTTCTTCCCAAGAATTTGTTCCGGTACCAGTACCTTCGCCACTTTCTCCTTCAATACCACGTGTCGACGATTTTAAACAAAGACAGAGAGAAGAATTGGAGAAATTTTTACAGCAGCAGAAAGAAGCAGAGCAAGTATTTCTTCTTGAACAGAAACAGCGAGAAGAAGAAGAAGAAGAGGCAAGAAGGAAACAACAGGAAGAAGAAGAAGCAGTAGAGAAGAAACAAAGTCTAGGAGAGAAGGAGAACAGCGAAAGTCAAACGGTCACGGTACTCTTGGACATTTTGGCCGAGTTAAGAAGTCTGAAACAAAAGTATCAGACTTCTTTATTACGACCCAAGAGAAAAAGACCTTCCCGAGCCAAACAACCTAACCCTGTGACTACACCAGAGATACCCCCCCTAGTGATATCTACTAGATCATTGACAGGAGCAAGTCCACAAGTAGGCCTTGGCCGTGGCAAAGGCTTAAGACAGTTAAAGCGAATTGATTCTCGTTCCTGAGTTTGTTCTAAGGAAAAAACAAACACTCAACAGTCCTTTTCAGGGCTACCCAATACTCTCGAAAAGAGTGACTATTCATTTTGCCAAAATCAATTAAAACTCAAAATCCCTTCTTTAACCCTATGATGTACGTGTTGTGAGTGTATGAGTGTAGGTCCTTATTATTTCTAAATAATGAAAACCAAGAGACACTTACTTTTTTTTCAGTTTGGTCTATTCTGTTACAATTTTTTACAATTCAATATCACAACATAACACAACACAACACTTTTAAAAAAGTTCATAGATTTCTTCTGTCTCTTTTTTCTTTCACTCTCTCTGTTTTTTCAATTTCTTCACTTTTACACTTTTTTCCTCTTCTTCCTCTTCTTCCTCTTCTTCTTCCTCACATTTTTCTCGTCTTCTTTTCTTTTCTGTCTTCTCTTTCTGAACGTGTCGGGGTTCTTCTTTTGTCGAGGTCACCTCTGTTTCTTCTTCCTCCTTCTCCTGCTCCTGTTGTTTCTTAGGGCACTCGAAGACCAATGTCCTTTCTCTTGACAATGATAACAGGTATCTTGACTTTTGTTTCTTTTGACACTGGCCTTGCTTCTTTGACGGTCTGGACATTCTGTAGCCCAATGCCCTTTCTTTTGACAGATATAGCAAGTATCTTGACTTTTATCTCGAAAGGAAGGAGAGTAGTCCGTTGGCTTGTCTGAAGAAAACTTTCTTATCACACCTCGCAATGCTCTAATCAGAAGTTCGATCTGTGTGGGTTCTTCCATTGTGCTGGTCGGCTTGAGAGCGAAATGAATACTGAGAGGGGAGTCACTAGCCCTTTATATATGCCCTGGTCTGACATAGATATATAGGGGTTCATGGTGTTTCACAGGTAGTCATTTGACTTTTTGCCTTCAAGATGAAACGATCGCATCATTTCGAAAAGAAAGAAGAAGAAAGCAAGAGGCAGAAACGTGATTTATCGCCTCGCACAGTAGCTGAAGTCTTGGCACAAATTCATGCCAGCGATTTTGAAGATGAGATGAGTGAACCAGAATCGAAGCCTAAAGAGTCTACACCAAATCAAAGTCCATTACCATCCGTAAACCCTGAAAAGTACTACCACATTCGGGAGACGGACAAACGCTCTTCCAGAAAATTTAGAACCACGGCCTACACGTACGCAGTGAAATTTAAAGATTTCAAGTCTGACGTACCCTTGGAGAAAGCAGAAGGGTTCATCACCGATGTGTGGGATTCTTTGTTAACCACACTAAAACGGCAATGTCGAGCCAAAGAAGACGATCGCTTGAGACTTTCTATTCATCACGACAATTTGAAGTCTCCCGTTTGGATCGAGTTTAGCAGTCCATCAGAATTGACACCTTCCAAAATCATGGACAAGATTCAACACGTACAACAATCTAACGACAAATTTCACATCACGGACGGAAAAGCGACACTGTACATGACCCACGTGTCTCTTCCCCAAGGGACAGGTAAAAAAAAGTTGATGTTGGTAGACAACTTGCGTAACCTCAAGCGTAGTCTCGTCCAAATTAACAATCCAAAAGACAAGATGTGCTTAGCCCGTGCCATCGTGGTGGGACAAACGTATGCTGACAAGAACGATACGGTAGAATGGAAAAGAGCCTGGAAAACTATTCAACGATCGGACCGAGCCAAACAACAAAGAGAAGCAGAACTCCTGTTACAGCAAGCGGGGTTAGCTAAAGACACACCCTGCGGCATTCCTGAAATGCAAAAGTTGCAAGACGTCCTGGCTCCACGTTACACCTTGAAAGTTCACCCTCAAGAAGTGCGCGGACCTCTGTTGTTTCGAGGTCAAGATTTTAAAGACGGAAAATACATTCACGTCTATCATCACGATGAACATTTTGATGCCATTACCAGTATCACTGCATTCCTGTCATACAGTTATTACTGTGAGAAATGTGACTATGGCTATAACAATCGAGAGCAACACAAGCATTGTGGATCGAAATGCTCAGGATGTTTAGCTTCTACACCCTGTCTGGACGAAGGACAAGAACGAGTGCATTGCTCTGTTTGTCAGCGCACGTTTGTCAGTCCTGCCTGTTACCAACAACACCTAAAGACGCAAGGTTCACAGCAGAAATGTGCTTGTCAGCTCTTGAGATTGTGCCCTACTTGTGGACAAGGCATACGTACCAACAATGCCAAGGCGCACGTCTGTTCAGGAAAGAAGCGATGTCACATTTGTCGCCAAACCGTGGACTTGGAACACCAATGCTACATTCAAAAATACCATTCCAAACATGAAGAAGAAGAAGAGAATGACCAGAAGAAGAAAGGGAATTTCATCTTTTTCGATTTCGAATGCATGCAAGAGACTGGCATTCACATTCCTAATTTCTGCGTGGCTCACCGAGCGTGCGAGAAGTGCATCCAAGAGCCTATCTTGACTCATTGCCCTTACTGCAGCAAGATTCCTGGAGGACGTGAAAAAATCTTTCGGGGATCGAACACACTGGCCGATTTTGCCCAATGGATCTTAAACCCTATCGACGAGACGTGGAGCCAAGAAGATATCGAACGTTACGGAGATTGTCATCGCCATGCCACGGTGATGGCTCACAATTTCTCGGGATACGATGGACAATTTCTGTTGAGATACTATACGGAACAAAGTACCGAACGTCCGAAAGTAACTTTGAACGGAGCCAAAATCATTTCCATGCAAGTGGGACAAGTACAGTTTAAAGATTCAATGAGTTACTTGGCTATGCCTTTGAGCCGCATGCCTAAAACGTTTGGCATGACAGAAATGGCCAAAGGCTATTTTCCACACTTTTTCAATACCGAAGCCAATCAACACGCCGTTCTACCCCATTTGCCTGAGGCTCACTACTACGACCCCGACAACATGCGTACCGAACAACGAGAAGCTTTCTACGCATGGTACCAGACTCACGCTTCGGACCCTTTTGACTTTCAAGAAGAAATGTTAAAATATTGTCGTTCCGACGTAGACATTTTACGTCGCTGCTGTGGAAAATTTCGAGAACTGTTCATGGAACACGGAGGGATCGATCCTTTGAAAGAAGCTTGTACCATTGCCAAAGCGTGTTCCTTAGTGTATCGTCAACGATTCATGCCCGAAAACACCCTAGCTGTCATCAGTCCTCAAACGACCAATTTTGTCAAACGTCAATACTCGGTCAAAGCCCTACGTTGGTTACATTACTTGTGTGAGAAGGAAGACAAATGGATCCAACACGCTCGCAACGGAGGAGGCGAAAAGACCATCGGAAGGTATTCGGTAGACGGCTGGGACTTAGAAAACCCTCAAATCGTGTACGAGTTTAACGGGTGCTTATTTCACGGATGTCCCATCTGCTACCCTCAACGTGACACTAAAAACCCAGTTTTTACAACAGACCATGGAAGACTTGTACCAGGCCACTTGTCAGCGACGCTTGAAGTTAGAAGAGCAAGGATACCAAGTAGTGGAAATGTGGGAACACGAGTACGATCAGCGATTGAAAACCGATCCCGAGTTTAAGCGTATCGTGGAAAGTTACAAGCTGGTGGACCCTCTGAACCCGCGGGACAGTTTGTACGGAGGACGGACGAATGCCACCTGTTTGCTGTACCAAGTCGACGAGGAGAAAGGAGAAGAAATCAAATACTTGGACGTGTGTTCTCTGTATCCGTACGTGTGCAAATATTGTCACTTTCCCGCAGGGCACCCACAATTGCTGACGGAACACATTGACGTGGACAATATTCGACAATACGAAGGATTGATCAAGTGTAAAGTCTTGCCTCCCACGAACTTGTACCATCCCGTTTTACCACATCATTGCCAAGGAAAACTGATGTTTCCCTTGTGTCGTACTTGTGCTGAAACGTGCAACCAAGACCACCCTTGTCAGCACACTCAGGAAGAACGAGCCTTGACGGGAACGTGGGTCAGCGTGGAATTGTTTAAAGCTCTGGACTTGGGATACCAACTGTTAGAAGTGTACGAAATTTACCACTTTCCCAAGACAGAAAAATACCACAAGGGCGACGATTCTCAAAAAGGCATTTTTGCAGACTACGTGAATGCCTTTTTGAAACTGAAACAAGAAGCTAGCGGATATCCTTCCTGGTGTCACACTCCCGACGACCAAACAAAGTTCAAAGAGAAATACTGGAAGCAGGAAGGCATCACTTTAGACCACATCGAGAAAAACGAAGGAAGGCGATCGTTTGCCAAAGTGATGTTGAATTGTTTGTGGGGCAAAATGGCACAACGACCGTGTTTACCCAAGACGGAGTATTTGACAGAACCTTTCCGATACTTGCAGATGATTCACGACAAAACCAAATACATGAAACACGTGGACGTTGTTCGTGAGGACTTGCTCTTAATCAATTACGAAGAAGAACTGGACTTTGTAGAAGCGACGAATTTGGAAATGTCATCATTGCGGCCTACGTGACAGCCCATGCTCGCTTAAAACTGTACGAAGCTTTAGAACTATTAGGAGATCGTGTGCTGTATTTTGACACGGACAGTTGCATCTACATTGATCGCCTGGGTCAACCTTACCTGATCATCGAAGGAGACCGTTTAGGAGCCTGGACGGACGAGCATCCCGACCACAAGATTCTCAGTTTTGCAAGTGGCGGTCCCAAAAATTACGGCTACGAATACCGGAACAATCAAGGAGATGTGCACACGGAGTGTAAAGTGAAAGGATTGACTCTTAATTATCGCACCAGTCGAGTGGTGAACTTTAGCATATTGAAAGAAGCCTTGCAGTCTGGACAGGATCGAAACTTTAAAGTGACCACCCACGAACCGCACAAGATTGTACGTTTACCCACACACCAAATCGTCAGTCGACCCTTGGAAAAAGTTTATCAAATCGTGTACCAGAAGCGAGTTCGGCTTCCCAATCACTTCACTTTACCGTACGGTCATGCCGATATTGGTCAGCATATAAAAAGGGACAACGTTCAAGGTCGATAGTTCATTGTGACTACCATTGCTAAGCGAGAAAGATGAATCCATTCACACAGCAAGTATCCAGTAAGAGTAAACTCAAGTACGATGCTGTGCCTTGCGATGGTAGGGATGCCGTACGCTATGACCTTAGTGATTCAGTACCACATCATCATGGGAACTGTGCTATAACTACTACTTCTACTACCATGCCTAACATGGAAAGTGATGCTGTACGTGTCAAACCTGACGGATGTGAAAGCGATGCCACTCGTTATCGCACACCTTTTCACTTTACTGGTTTTCATGGTGGATGTCCACCTCCACAGGAAACCATGCGACTACCACCCTACGGATGTCATGTAAAACTGAGCAAACTCCTAAGGATTTCACCGTACCCTCATCGAAATGAACCTGTGAAAGACGAATATTCGTTCCCTGTGCGTTTGCCAGAATACTGTGATTTTGAAAGTCGATTGCAAACCTTCCAAGGAAAATGGCCAAAATATCTAGGAGGACCTACCCCCGAAGAATTAGCCAGAGCTGGATTTATCTACTTGGGCGAAGGAGATAAAGTCAAGTGCTTCAGTTGCGGTGTCTCACTTCACCAGTGGGAGAAGAAAGATTGCGCTTACCTGGAACATGCTCGATGGTCTCCAGAGTGTCACTACCTGCCTTTAGTGGGACCTCGTCATTGAAGTGACCCTACCATGTTGTGTAAAAAGCTAGCTACGGAGTTAGGAGTCCAACGTTGGACAATCCCTAGACAAGTATTTAAACCCGATGTAAAAAATAATCTTCAAAGATTACCAAACGAATTGCAAGAGAAGATCTACAAGGACATATGGCAGGGACTTGCCAGAGTCAAATCTCAATTAGTGACTGTAGAACATTTGTGTCGAGAAATTCATAAGAGGAAATTGACCAAAGTCAACAAACAAGTCCGATTTATATGGATCAAGTGTGCGTTCGTTCTACTATTTCGCTTTAGACCATTTACATTTGAAGATTTTATTGACATTCTTGACCGTTTCCTGGAATGGCAGTGGTCAGAAATTACCCACTACGTTCATTACTTTCGCTCTAGGAGAAGTGTTTGACTGACATGGTTATGGATACTTTACAAGAGAACATTCGTGCTTTGCCTGTGGAATTGAGAGAACGCATTTACCGTGAGTTCGTCAAAATACAAGTGAAACGAAAAGAATCATTGCATCCGTTACGTCACCGATGTTGGAACCACTGGTACCTAAATGCTATAAGAGGATTGATTCTGATGAAAGTGTTCCAGGGGCCAGACATTGATCAACTACTCGTGAGCAAGAAGGATTGTGTTGTTGATAGTGATTATTTTTACTACCAGGTACACTTATTGCATCGAATTCCAGAAGAAGAGTTAGAGGGTTACAAAATCTTGTACACAATGTAAACTTAGATAAAGAGGAAACTTCTGAACGATGTGTGATGTACAAGTTAGTGACTAAATATTTTAGATACGTCGACGGAATACGACCACTTCTGTGCAAAAAGTACACTTATAGCTGCCGAAAAAAGAGGGTATAAAAACGTTCTACCATGCCACGACCTTTATCATTCGTGATACAACAGATTCCGTGGAAGGAAATCAATGACAGTATTCAAACGGTGGAGGATTACCATCGCCTATTACGAGAACTGTCTCCATTGAATTGGGGTCGACGTGTAGTGTGTGTCTTAGTGACTTGCTTTCTGGGATTTCGTTTACCAGCTGATTCTTTGTGGACTCTTTACGAACAGTACCTATTACTCCAAAACAAAACATGAAAGTGATGCCTTTAAATGTCCACGAGAGACTCATTCTGCTCAAAGCTTTGCGCTTTCATTTGGATACTTCTCAACCTCTACGGGAAAACAAGATTCGTCAACTTTTAGGTACTGAAGATGTGTACGACGACGTGTGTGTAGCTTGTGACTTACACCCTCACTGGACAGATGTACGTGACTGGAAACGTTTGGGGTTTGAGGCTTGGGCTAAAGAAGTGGCACATTATGCCCAAGATTTGTCATCCTAAAACATTAAAACGTACCGTGAAAAAAGTCACTTTTAAACCTGTGTTAGTGTCCATACCAGAAGAACAGTCTGTCACCGAGGAAAACCACTCTCTTCAAGACAGGACTGTCATTGACATTCCTGAAAGACCATTTCTGGAGGACCCTTGTGTGACTGAACCAAGGAATGTACAGACTCTCAGAACATTACACACTACTCCTACGATTTCACCTCTTGATCACAAAAAATGTTGTACAGAGACTTGTTTATATTCCACTATGGTCGTTTTGTTGTGTTTTTTATTCCTGTACTTAACCATATGGCTTTTATGTATTTTTTGTCTTTCATGTTGTTCACTAATAAAGATGACAATAAACGTGTCCTGAAAAAGTATAAAAACTCTTGTCTTGTCTGTCTTCGTGTCACAAGTGACATTTTATTACACTACTACTACTATGGCTACCTCTACTGTCTCTGCTTTGTATCTTCGCCATCCCTTTAACATGCTTATTGCTGGACCAAGCGGTTCAGGCAAAACCGAATTTGTCAAACATTTGATCGAACATAAACATCATTTGATCGATCGTCCTCCTCAACGAATCGTGTGGTGCTATAAAGAGTGGCAATCGGCGTACAGCCTTCTGCGAGAAAATCAAGGCGATTCCATCGTCTTTGTGGAAGGCATTCCTGTCGAAGACGACGGAATCGTGTCTGACCCTAGTCAAACTCATTTGGTTATTTTTGACGACATGTTAGGAGAAGACGAAGAAGAAATTAAACTCTGTTTTACGCGCAAAGGGCATCATCGTAATGCCAGTGTCATTTACATTACCCAAAATTTGTTTCAACAAAGTAAAGCCCATCGTACCATCAGTCTCAATGCTCATTACTTGGTGTTGTTTAAAAGCCCTAGAGATAAATCGCAAGTACAAGTCTTAGCCAAACAGTTAGGAACACCTTGGCTGATTCATGCGTACGACGATGCCACTCAAACCCTACACGCTTATTTACTCGTGGATTTAAAACCCACTACTCCCGATTATTTGCGATTTCGTACCCATCTGTTTCACCCCTGGTGCCAAGACGGAGGACCTATCGTGTACACGTCTCCGTC